>CAWVOY010000080.1:0-38366 GCA_963931895.1 Eupithecia pulchellata | reverse complement strand
CAGCTTGTCGCATCTAGAATCTGCAGTTATCGGTTCTTCACGAAATATGGCCGGCGCACTGCCACTTCAGTTTGCTAATTCTCTGAGCTATGTCGATGACTTTAGTGCATGGACATTCAACATTGTCACATTATTGTAACCAGCGAGGGTCCGCCTGCAAAGCAGGAGGTTGGGGGTTCGATTCCCGTCTTGAAACAAACCAACAGTACGCACAGTAGTACCTACATATATGTCGAGATTACAGAAGCCGGAATGTGATTTGAATACGTTTATAAGAATTTTTCCCAAGAACACAAAATACCTACTAGGTAATTAGAATAAGTTACCACTGGTTTGGTCAAGTTCTGGTCGAACGAGGCTACTGACCAGCTGTTCATTAGGATGAAATGTACCGACTCCACGCCGCGCTACACTATTTACAAGTCTCTTAAAAACACATCACTGCACTTGAACTCTAGCACGGAGGTCTTTGACCTCTGGGATCAATGACCTGAATAAAGTTGAAGTCATTGGTCTATGGTCGACGAGGTACGACGAGATAAAATACCTTTCATTTTGTGTCAAAAATTAATTCGAAAATTCAGTCTACCCATTCTTGTTCGTAAACTCATAAAAAAACTATCGACAGTAACATATCCTATAGGTACCTACGAAGCAACGCGAAATAACCAAAATACCTCGCCCTAGTGCTCCCCGAGCCCCGAACTACAACCCACCTTTACGAAGGTGCACACTGATAGAATAAAACATCCGCAAATACAAAAACAGTAACTCATGAAATGCATTTAAAACAAAACTAACTGAATTATCTGAAACATTCAGATAAGTAATTATTTCTAGAAGCACAGGTGTATAAGTACCTACTTACTTCTATGTATAGGTAGGTATGTAATACTTACGAAAACGACCCAATACTAATGTTATAAAGAGGAAAGATTTGGTTGTTTGTTTGTTTGAATTGAAGAGGCTCCAAAACTACTGGACTGATATGAAAAATTCTTTCACCATTAAAATCCAAAATTTTCCGTGATGAACATTTAAGCTATAGAAAATTTTCAAAAACGTTACGGGCGTATGAAAAATTAAATTTTTGCTAAATACCCGTGCGAAGCAGGGGCGGACCACTAGTAGTTTATACTTTAGAATAACTCGGTCTCATGTAAGTTATTTATAGGTATGTTTCAACAAAATGAATAACGTTAAAAACCAATTAAAAATACAGTTCGAACCATTTTCAAGTTCTAATCGGAAGAAGTCACGGGCAAAAGCTAGCTTTCAGATAAAATGTTTGTTGATGGAATAACAAAAAGTCAAGTCTTTATGTAAAAGGTCAATCTTGTAGGCTGATGACTTGGTACTAAAAATAAAAAGAAAAAAATACCTTATGCATGAACTTTGAATTTTAGTCTCACTAAGATACGCTATGATGTACTTTTTGAACAAGAGAAGTGAAAACTATGAACCAATAAAATTAAACTATAACGTATTGTTCCCCATGCATAATTCATAAGGATCTATTTAATTAGGCTAAGAGTGTAATTGTTTATTGCCCCGAATAAATAAATAAATAATACACTCCCATGCAACAAACATAACAGTCTTTGTAACTCAATGTACAAAAATAAAACAATACCCATAAAACAAGCTCTGCTCAGCACAGAAAACAAGAACAGCAAAATTATTATACTTTTTCTTTCTCAAATAAGAACCCCTTTAAGATATTTAACTCACAGTAGTCCACAGAATGTGAAGTTCATCTTTCTTGTTACTCATAGAGCTGGAGAGAAGCATCTCCAACTCCTGGGTGTCCCCATGACTCAGCATCTGGTCCACTCCGTCCACAGCGGCTGCTCGGCTGGGCTGCGAGGGAGGCACAGCGAGGGCTCACAGACATTCTCCAGTCTCTGCATTGCTTGATGAAAGGAGTTCACTCTCCTTTTTACTGGAATAAAAATCATAGCACAAAAATTAGTTTGCTAAAAGAAACTAGGTGATGAAATAAGCATAGAGCCTTCAAAATTCCTTACTAGGTCTCAGCGGAATAGCTCCACTCCACAGAACTAGTGCCACATTCTCATAGCATTCAGATGACATACTGAGGGACTTAAAATATGGGATGAAATGTTGGTGTACTTCCAACAAATATAGGTTTGAAGTGAACCTGCTAACACTCATAAGTATTAATAACACTGAGAAAGCTGGAGTTTAGATGTTTAGTACCTTGTCACTCACTAGGGTACAGATTGGATCAGGCTTAAATTTTGCTTACAGGTAGTTCTTGGCCTGAAAAATAGACTACTTTCTATCACATAAGTCCCCATGGGGTAGAAATAACCATTTGTTTCCATAGAAACTGTAAGAAGCCAGCATAGCCAGATTACCCAGTCCATCAATATCATATTGTGCAACCGAGGATGATGCCCTTAATTACTCTCATAAAGGACCTCTGTGCAGTTAGCTACGGCTCCACACTTGCCTCACAAAGAACCGAGTTTATGGCACAAGACCATAGAAATGAGATACTTTTACAATAATAATTACTAATAATTAGATCTTGATTAGATCTACCTTTAGAAATGAGTGCCTTGCCAGGTATCACACATTCACTGCATCCCACAGGACTAGGTACTCATCTCTCAACAGGTACTACCGACTAGGACTCCCAGACTAGGATATACCTGAACCAAAGTAATTATCAACATAATCAGCCCACACCAGTCCACGGCTGGACATAGTCCTCCTCTAAGTGAGTATATTTAAGATTTACGCTTTATACAAACAGAATTGTACTCACATTGTTCAATGTTCAATCAAACCTGCTGGCGGAGAGTCAGCCTCATAAAGCTCGTGTGGAAGCAGGCCTCCGCCCTCAGCACACGTACGTTCGTAAGTGGGCGGCTGGCGGCGACGCGAGGCGCCCGGCCGCAGCCCTCAGCCGCACAACTAGACGCCACAAACACAATCACTCAATTACACTGATACTATTCAAACACAATATAAAACCACTACGAGTAGGCTACTGCTCCGCTGCCTGTACCGCTGGTTGAGTTCCGATCTGTTGCAGAAAGAAAGGAAGACATCACACTAGCAAACATCAGCCCAAACATGGCGCGAATGAGAATAAATAAAACCACTTGTATGGCAGCCTCAAGGTGTTATCGCAAACACGGTAACAAGTTTATACTCAACGATAAAATCTCACTACGCACACGTAAGCTTTGAAATTTGGATTAACTTTTGCACGCTCGCGGGCGGCATTGCCATTAGAAAACGGCCGGTAGCAATCAATTAAAACATTCGTCATTATATACCTACCTCATTTCTGGCCTACGTCTCTTTTGTCTGTGACGGTGCCGCATGTACACTGTGGTGCCGCTTGCCGCTTGCCGCCGCCGCCGCCGTAGGGATGCTGAAAAAATATCGATATATCGATATATCGATATTTTTAATTCGATATATCGATATTTTTAGCCGATATATTTTGATCCGATATATCGATACATCGATACAAAATATCTAATATCGAAAAAAGTATCAAAAGCGATATTTTTTCCATATTTCATTTATCTTAATTACTTATGTTTTTGTTTCTTTATTCTTAGAATATTGTATACTAGCGGCCCGCCCCGGCTTCGCACGGGTATTAAACAAAAATTTCAGAAATTATACACACTAAAACGATGGGTTTCACAGTTTTCATACGGATCTTTACTTTTTTTAACAGCATTGGGGTTTTTGACATTGACTCGACATTCCAAAACTGACACTGGCCGTAGAGAAAAAGCAAGCACCGTGCGCTATACAACCTCTTTTTCTATTCTGACGCGCCATAATAGAAAAAGAGGTTGAATATACAGCCCACGGTTCAATTATTGAATTTTTCATGCGGATCCCTAACTTTTTTGAAAATATTATATAGCCTATGTTCATCACGGAAAATTAAGGATTCTAATGGTGAAAGAATTTTTTAACTCGGTCCAGTAGTTTCGGAGCCTATTCAATTCAAACAAACAAACAAACAAACATACAAACAATCAAATCTTTCCTCTTTATAATATTAGTATAGATTTTTAACGAGGGGTTCAAGACTCTGCAGGAGGAAAAATTTTACTTTGAGTAGTTTGTAGTTTCTAATTTGCATAATAAAAATTGTCTAAAAAAAATTCCTTAGTTTTATTAAGGTTTTTGTATAATAAAATAATGTGCATTGTATAAAATATTATTATTTTAAATTGCAAACTTCTCTGAAAATTTGACCGATATATCGATTATCGATATTTTTTCCTCGATATATCGAGGCCGATATTGATATTTTTATAAATATCGATATATCGATATTTTTCTTCACTGCCGACATCCCTACGCCTAAAGCTTCGGATAAAAAATTCGTTTGTCGGCTTTGAAATAGAGGGCATCTCTTTCTACACTATGCAAACTGAGCGAGACCACAGACCCTTTGGGTGTCACCGAGCCGCTAGTGAGGCATGAAAGCCAATCAGCGCCGCGCGGCCACGCCCCGCGCCGCCTGCTCAAACACTCCAGCCAATGGGAACAAAGCCGACATAGGTACTAATATACAATACTTCAATATGGTGCACGCCCCGTGCACGTGGCCTGCTGCACAGTATACATATGGACAGTATGGAAACTAAGCCTAGTTGATGAAATAAATACCTACGCTCCATTATAGTAGCAATAGGGTTGTAACTTTTCGTGTTAGCGGACGCGCGCAGACACTGCAGCGCAGGTGGCGCGTGGGCAACGCTCATGAGCGGCTGCAAACCGTACCGTGTTTCAATCCGAAAATGCGTGGGATTCTTACCTAGTGACCTAATTAAAACAACATTTCTAAATATAATTATTCTTAATTATTACAAATGATTCACATAAAAGTACTTGCGTCTACTACGAAACGTCGGAATTTTTTATTACCTATAGGAATTTTTGTATAGAATATTCTCATTCTATCGACTTTAAACAACCTTTAAACCGCCGTCATTTTGGATTTTCAAATAAATTCAAGAATTCATTATGATCAATTGTCACACGTCACACGGACTCATTATTCGATATAATACGTTTTTCTTATATTAGCAGGAAGTTTAAAATACGAAAGCTCCGGTTTTCTCCGCATGTTTGTGAGTGAGCCGTTTGGAGCGTTTGTAGGTAGTTTCCATACTGTCTACGAATATATGTATACTGTGCCTGCTGTGTGATTTCACTGCTCGGGGCCCCCGCGTCCCGCGTCCCGCTGCCCGCGCCGCGCCGCTACGTGAGGGAAATTTCTCTTTACAAAAGCCGAAAAGCCTTTGAATCCACCGCCGCCGGCCGCCGCCGCGCGTTGTCAAAGAAAGATCGGTCTGTCCTATGACAAGAGTTGTATTGATGTGAGATTTGAGGTGAGATTGTATGTAATATGTAATGTAATGAATGTCATGTCACAGTAAGTAATGTTGTCAGTGTAAGATTCAATTTCATTTGGGCCGACACAGATGCCTACAACTTATTTGTAGTTAGGGTTCAACACCTAAAAATTCGAACATGATCTAGGATTATTAAATACCTAATTTAATTACGCTGCTGATACACTGCTGTTGTCTGTTACGTGCATACATTACCTACCTATACCTACTAGATATATGACTCAAATCTTATTTGATTGTGATTTAAGTAGGTAAGTAGGTACTTAGATAAAATAGTTAAACAAAAATAGCTTACTAGAAGAATCTTACACCGTAACATACCTAGGGTAAGTCCGGGGGAGATGGCCCTACTAACTTTGACGATATATTTTCTAGAAACTATGGCGATTAAAACAATAATTTTAATTGTAAACAAAACTTCAATTATTCTTCTACTCGTATTATACTCTCAATCAGCCTCAAAATTAACAAAAAGTAGACTTTAAGTGTCTTAAAAAAAATCACGATTGGCCATCTCTCCCAGAGTATCCGGGGGAGATTGCCATGGGGCTCGGGGAGACATAGCCTTTAGTTTTTTTGCCCTTTCCCTTGCCTTTTAAATTTTTTATCTCCTTTAATTTCTTTTTTCCGCAGCTGGAGCACATGTCTTCGTATTCAGTGCAATTTTCATGCACCCACAGCATACACAATTTACATTGGAGCCAGTCTTCAATAAGTTGTGTCTTATAGTAGTTTTCACCGCAGCTCCTGCATTTATCTTCATTATTTTCTTGATTTTCACTTCCGGACGACTCGCAGAAAACCATTGGAGTTTCTTCACAGCTACTGTCCGAGATCCTGCGAATGGCTTTATGTTTCCTGACAGTCTTAACCAATCGTAACTAGCCTTCTCTTCATTTGAATTGAACCTGTGTTTGAACTTTAACAGCTCCGCAAAACTAAATACTTCTTGTGTCATCAATAGTCAAGGGAAACCCTTTTCCCTGCATGTCTTTTATGTGTTTACAGAGTCTCTTTTTCTAGAAGCTGGACCCATAAGGACCCTTTGAGTCATTATTAAATTTTAGTCTTCTTTCCAACTTTTTCCTAGGTACATCGTAGATAATAGACGCTCTGTAGACAGACATTGTTTTATTTTGAAACTCCGCCATGGCTTTTTTTAGATCATCTTCTCTCTAAACGCCTCGAGAAGAAGCTGCCTTAGGGACGTAGAAGTTAGGAATCTGTGAAAAACATCGTGATATCAGTATACTTAGTAACATAACAAGTATAAAATACGGCCATCTCCCCCGCAAAAAACATGGTCGTCTATCCCGATTGTACGGGAGAGATGGCCACTTCAATTTAACAGAGAATTACGTCATCCTTATTGCAAATTTTTAGGTAAGAATTCGGGAAAAGGTAATTATATCACAATAAAAGTACAAAAACGGGGATATTTTGGAAAACTTTTTTGAGAACACATAATGTCAACCCCTTACACTATATCGGACATTATTAATGTTTTGAAACTTACGCGATCTGAACACATAATGATTAGTAATTAACGGGTATTTATCGCGTTTCTTCTTCCTCCTTTCTTCTTCTTCTTTTCTCGACGTTTCAACAGGTTTGCACTCTGTCGTGGTCACGAGATGACTGTTGAAACGTCGAGAAAAGAAGAAGAAGAAAGGAGGAAGAAGAAACGCGATAAATACCCGTTAATTACTAATCATTATATCGGACATAATGTTAAAAAAAGAAAGTGGATTTTACTTACTTTTTCATTTCTTTTGTCTGAAAAATCACGTTTACACTCATGGCCGTAGGGAGGGGGGGGGGTTTTGGGGGTTCAAACCCCCCCCGAAATGTTGAGGCACCGTTAAATATCAAAACTTGAATAGGTAAAATTTTCTCGGATACTTATTCGTACGTGGAAAGTGCGGCTTACTTTAGCTATTCTCTCTTAAAAACACAAAAATTTTTTCGTCTCATTTCGTCTCCGATTAACAACAGCGCGCTCTGATCGGTTCGGTTGTCGGTGGCGGGTGAGGCGCGCTCGCGATCCGTGCCATGCGATTCCTAATATTCCTATTGTGTATCTACATACGTACATTGTACTGTATGTAAGCACTTAAATATTTCTTTAAATTATTCTCTTTTGAAAACTCAAACTTTTTTTCGACAAAATTCTTCTCTACGTTTTAAATGAGCTGGGTGCACGCATCGCATTCATTTACGGCCGATTCCAGCTAGGCAGGCAGATCACGACATTACTTTTAATTTTATAAATCAACTAGCGGCCCGCCCCGGCTTCGCACGGGTATTAAACAAAAATTTCAGAAATTATACACACTAAAACGATGGGTTTCACAGTTTTCATACGGATCTTTACTTTTTTAACAGCATTGGGGTTTTTGACATTGACTCGACATTCCAAAACTGACACTGGCCGTAGAGAAAAAGCAAGCACCGTGCGCTATACAACCTCTTTTTCTATTCTGACGCGCCATAATAGAAAAAGAGGTTGAACATACAGCCCACAGTTCAATTATTGAATTTTTCATGCGGATCCCTAACTTTTTTGAAAATATTATATAGCCTATGTTCATCACGGAAAATTAAGGATTCTAATGGTGAAAGAATTTTTTTACTCGGTCCAGTAGTTTCGGAGCCTATTCAATTCAAACAAACAAACAAACAAACAAACAAACAATCAAATCTTTCCTCTTTATAATATTAGTATAGATAGACCTATTTTCTTGTCGTTCCGTAATTGAATTGCTTTCTCCGTTTACTGTAATGTATTTATTGTTAACATACTTTTCTAAACTATTCGGTAACGGCCGAAAAGGTCACAAAAAATTTCGCGGCTCGCTCCGCTCGCCGGTAATTCGGAATTATTCTAAGCTTTTCAACAACCTTGCGAAAATGCCACAATTTCTCAACAATTTTCAGCGGCCGCAAACACAACAAAATATCGGCGGTCACTCCACCCACTCACTGTTATAATTTTGGCTCTAAAAGTTTCAGGGTTCGCTAATCATAATCTTTTGTCACTCTTGATTTTATTTTATAGATCATCCGAAAGGTGGCACAAAAAAATTGCGGCTCGCTTCGCTCGCCGTCCATTCTGTAGCCTTTCAGTCAGTTTTATCAGCGTGCCGAAAATATGTAAAAAATTTGGCGGCTCGCTTCGCTCGCCGATCATTCTATAGCCATTAAGTTATTTTTATCAGCCTGCCGAAAATATGTAAAAAAATTGGCGGCTGGCTTCGCTCGCAATTCTTTCATAATGTGAATTGTTATACCTACCCCTTAACTAATAGGTACTTTTTGTCACCCGAAAATGACACTCGAAGCTATAATTATTTTTTGTATTTCTCACATTATTTTCTTTGTTGCTGGCATACCAATCTCCAATCTCTAAAATGACCACCGCAGTTTTTAAAATATTTGGGGCTAGCTGTCACATCTATTGTCACACTTTTGCCTACTTTTTTACAAAACATCGGAAAAATCTGAAAAAATTCGCGGCTCGCTCCGCTCGCCGTTACCCATGGTTATTGTTTTTATATCGATTTTTTTTAAAGTGCTTGGTTGAAAACCACTCCGGGTGCTAGCATAAGTACATAATTATGTAAAGATGTTGCATGTTGTCTCGGGCGGGTCTAAGGCTCGACCCCCCCCGAATAATATTTCTGGCTACGGCCCTGTTTACACTTGTTGCTAGCAGTGTGGCGAAGCGAACTACCTTGAAACTAACACCGTCTGTCGGTAATAAGTTGCAGATTTTTCAATTGGCTATCTCTCCCGTACGGCTGTCTCCCCCGGACTTACCCTATTATAGTTTAAAATGAAGCTACGGAACCACTTTGTTAAAGTAAGTGAACATTTTGCGCAGTGTCGGTAAAATTCAAAGGGTGCATGCGGCTTATTTGTCGCAAAGGAACGGTTGGTATTGGTATTTGGTACCCATCTCTGGGCAATGACCTGACCTCGCCAGTGTGTCAGCTGTTCGTGACAAACGAGTAGGTACTTACTTAGTAACAGAATTTTCTATGCAATCTGGTAGGTATAGTAGGTACCTTCAGTGTCATAGCCGTGCGTGAACATTGGATAAGATAAGACAGGTAGGTAGGTAAGTAAGTATGTTCTTAGCCGCGGGGGGAGTAATTTAAATGTACCTACACCAAACAAGTGTTAGGTACCTATCAAAGAAACGTTCACATTTGCAAAAGAGTCAGGTTTTAATAGAAAGAGAGACAAATGCATGAGCAAAGCGAAAACACCAGCAATGAGTTCATTCAGTCAGACCCCTCATACCTATACCTAAAGGGAAAGGAAATTTATCCAAAAACACACCCTCATGCCTAGTAGGTAGGTAAAAAACACAAATTAATCAATACTCGTTGCTAGACTATAATCAAAAGTATGTATACTGTAATACTATAAGTAAAAGTAGATAAATAATGTAGGTATTTGACTGACAAGACTATTTATAGCAATAAAAATACAAATACCTAACTAGCGGCCCGTCCCGGCGGCCGAGCACGGGTGGACATGTTTTTTTATATTTTTACTTTATATTTAACTAGCAGTCCGCCCCGGCTTCGCACGGGTATTAAACAAAAATTTCAGAAATTATACACATTAAAACGATGGGTTTCACAGTTGTCATACGGATCCCTTACTTTTTTTAACAGCATTGGTGTTTTTGACATTGACTCGACACTCCTGACACTGGCCGTAGAGAAAATGCAAGCAACCTCTTTTTCTATTCTGACGCGCCATAATAGAAAAAGAGGTTGAATATACAGCGCACGGTTCAATTATTGAATTTTTCATGCGGATCCCTAACTTTTTTGAAAATATTATATACTTAGCTTATGTTCATCACGGAAAATTTAGGATTCTAATGGTGAAAGAATTTTTCTAATTGGTCCAGTAGTTTCGGAGCCTATTCAATTCAAACAAACAAACAAACAAACAAACAAACAAACAAACAAACAAACATACAAACAAACAAACAATCAAATCTTTCCTCTTTATAATATTAGTATAGACTATAGGTATTTAGCGTAATTTGCGTAGGGAGGCGTAGTAGACGATCGCGCGAACGAGCCGCACGGCTACCTACCTATTTCATAGATTTGCCTGATAGCCACGCAGGACACAGCTGCAGCGGCGCCTTTTCTGTAATGTACAGACAGAAGCATTAATTGGTAACCCCCCTAATAGCTAAAGTTTACACTGCAAATCACTGTACGATTTACAAATCTTTTACTCAAATACTAAGAAACAAAAATGTATCACCCAGTGGGAAGCGAACCAGACATCCAAACGCTCACACAACAAGTAACGCACGCACCAACCAACTAAACCAACGAACCACTTATAACTGGTCCATATTTTATGTTATTAGTGTTCGACAGCGGATTTTTATTTATGGGATCTCTTTACACTGGATAAGAAAAAAAGAAGTTTTTGAGGGTAGATCTAAATATAATCTTGGTGAAAAAAGAAAAGGTCACTAGCCATTCTCGATTCTAGTCTTGACTTACCTACTACTGGTTTGAATTATAAATGAATTGAAGAATATTGAAGGAAATTACGCATATTAGTAATTTTGTGAGAACCAAGATCGCGGTGCTTTTCGAACTGCAAATGAGTAATCAGGAGATTGCTCGTGAATTACGGTAAGTTATCTACTTATTATTGTGTCATAATCGTAACGAAACAAAGACATTTTGTTTTTTGAAAAACCTTGTTATCTTTGGCTTATAAGTATATAAATACCTAAGTATTGATTTGTTGTCTTACAGATTAAAAACGTGCGCCTATGTGTGATATGGGGATGTGTATGTAAGAAAAACAACAGGAGTGAATACAAATCAGTGCAGTCGCCACAATAATATTGTTGACATTCACTCGAGTTCGCCATTTGCATCCACTTGTTCTACTGCTCAACAATATTTGATATCAACATCAACAGAAAGCATGCAGCTGATATACTTTCACAATTATCGAGCAGCAAAAATAGAACTGTCTGCTGAACTTAACCGCAGGGCAAGAATAACTTTACGTAAGTGATAATACTGATAATTCTCAACAAATCCAATTACCTTTAACAATGATTATTTCATCGTAATAATGATCTTTTTAACAAGTTAGTATTCACACGAACTAACTATACATTATAACAGTTGATTATTTTTTCTTTTTAGGTTTTTGGGGATGGATATCCTCTATGGGTCCCGGAAAAATAGTAGAAGTAACTGGGCGCATAAATGACGAGCAATATTTGAAAGTGTTGAAGGTTACCTTCTACGCGGATCGCGTATCCAGAGGCCCAAATTTATTTTGTCCATGATAATTGTGCAGTGCATCTTACGCGGATGGTCTCTGAAGCGTTGTTCATCTCTAGAAGACATTACTGTTATTCCTTGGACATCTAAAAGTTCGGACCTAAATCCGATAGGAAATATGTGGGGTCAAATGGTTTTAAATTGAGATCCGATCCGTTAGCCCTTAAGCTATTAAGCGATAAGTATCACTAAATATAAAGGACGATAAATATCACTACCTACTAAACCCTAATGTAATTTTACCTTTTAACATTGTCAGAAAAACTCCATTTGACCTCATTTATTTTCAAAACTACCTGATTATTTAGTATTCCATGATTTACAGGAGATCCAAATTGTTTAATTCATTAGATTAGCTAAGCAAACGAAAATCTAATGAAAACATGACATGTGTATTCTCGAGCACTAAATCGAAAATGGAATATTATTTTTCAGGATAGGAAGCTATTTGTAAGTAGGCTAAATAATAAAATAAAACATGTCAGAACTAATTACATTTTTTGTGTTGTTGTTTGTGTAGGCAAGTTTTTGAAAAAATAAACATAATTGTTTACCTGAAATTATTATTATTGTTTTATTTTATCAATTACTTTAAATTCATAATAATAGACAAAAACTTCATTATTACACATAAATGTCATTATTACAATACTAAAATTAAGTACCTAGTAGTTAAAAAACAAAAAACATCCACTGCAAGGATTCGAAGTCGGTCATTACGATGTGCAGTGACAGAATCTCGGTTACACTATCCACTACCCGGACCCAGATTTATAATGAGAGCTGTTGGGCACGATACGCCATTTGGCAGTACCTGGGTTCGAATCCCTCCTAATTTATCTAAGTATATTTTCATATTTTTTTCTGTTAGTGAACCACCAAGTGAACATAATAAGTATACCTAATACAACATAATGAAGTAAGAAAATATTTTTGTGCGTTAATTATTTTTTATTTTACTTGCTTACTAATTGTACTTACTTACTACCTGTTGTGACGTTGTGATTCATCAAAATTACCCTGATCACATTATTACATACCTATTTAGACAAATCTGAAGTAGGTACTAAGCATTGATACAAACGGCTCAGGCTCAGGTAGAGAAACGCATCCCTTGTGGTAAAATCCTTTGCATTTTCTACAGCAAGTGGCATCTGGTGAAATAAATTTCCCGCAAGCTTTGCATTTGTTTGACATGTTGGTCGAAAATGCTCTCAATGAGTATGGATCGGTAGTCAATGACCTAATGAAAAAGTTCCACAAGCTTTGAACAGATGGCGCCAGCAATCAAGCGATTCCCACAAAAGTGGCGCCGCGCCGTCGCCGTGGAGCGCTTATCAACTAAACTAGCGCGCTGAGTGCAGAGTGTTAGATGTAGTTCGCTACACGGTGATGTAGATGGCGCTAGTATATGGATCGAACCGCGTTCCTGAAGGTATTATTGTAATGGACACCAATGCAGTTCCCCTAAATGTTCCCAGTGCTAGGTAACGGGTCTATTCGCGTAATACCTATTTATTTAATTTGTATTTATGTTATCTGTGGCACAGATAAGATGACATTCCTTGTTAGATTGTTAGGCGAGGATTCCCGACATTGAGCTCTCTCTATTGGCGCCTCGGCGAGTGGAGCGAGACGGCGCGCAGGCAGCCGACTACGATTTTGTACATATTTACATGTTTTGAAAAATATTTGTATGGCATATAAAAATATTTTCTAGTGATGCACTGCGTAATATAATAACATAACATTAGCAATGTTTTGGTATACATTTTGTGTCATTTTACTCATTTTTCTATTCACACTTATCGAGAATCACTATGCACTTGATATTAATTTAATTTTAGCAGTACTACTAAAGCTTGAGACAACTTGCCAGTTTTACGCTCGGGACCGAAGTGGCCGCTTTTTAGCTGGTGATTTTCCATCATAGCTCGTTGGCGGCAAATATCGCAACTTCCACGCGATTGGACGTGCCTCTTATTGGCTAGCGAGTCTCGTCCAATCGTGTTTTACAAAAATGGTGTTGCCAGGCGCTATTAGTGTTACCAAACTAACTGAAGTAATACTTGACAACTTCAAAAACGATGACAGGTGCCTATAATTATTGGCCATGTACCAAAAGTCACGACATTCGGCCATACGACATCGTACGATCCTCCCGGCGTGCGATCAAAATTTACTTACATTTCTAATAGTAAATACTTTTCAAGCGATCAGAAACCGAAATATCAGAATTTCAATTTAATTATAAAATGAACCTAATATATATTTTGTCACTAGTTTTTGAACAATGGACAACAATGAAATAAAAAGCCGTTCCATTTTAGGAATTGAAATTACTTAAAGCGGAGTATTGACTATCAACACTCTGGCTGTGTGAATTTATCAACTTACTTTAGAAATCAAATTTTTATAACTTGATCAATAAATCTGCTCTCCGTTTCGCAAATCAGGCATTGCAAATCTCAAATCTGGATTATTCAATTATCACGACATTCGGTTTTATTAAGTTATTGGTTAAACATTCAGATCAATTAAGACTACAAACTTCAATTTAATTAAGATTGCAACCTTTTTCAATATTTAGTATAATAATTCACGATGGTCCGTATACAATTGAAGAAATAAGATTGTAAAGCTGTATATCTCACCCGAGTGCAGAACTGTGAATATATTAGGGAAACCATCTGCACGTTATAAAAAGTAATGCAATATAATATTTTAGGCTATTATTCTATTATCCACTGATAGCATTAAAGTACCGTTTAAGATTGAAGTCTTAGAGATAGATACCTACTCGTATTAATGAACTTTGGATTATTGTTACCAGGTTTGAATTCTGAGTTCTGAGTGATGCCTCGGAGATGAAATAATTAAGCTTTCAATACCTTATTTGCTGCAACTTCCTTCGGCCTTGTTGTGCAAGAACTCCTTTCGCCCATCCTGAATCTCAGTATAATATGCATCGTCAATGTCCTCCACAGCCTAGCGGACCCGACATCACATTCTGTCGAATTTATCGCCCTTGGAACATGACAACATTCTTTGTTGTTAATAATTTATTTTAATTTATTAAATAGTAGCCCTATAGTTCTTCAAATAAATGAATAAATTGAATTAAATTGCTGAAGGTCTTCCGATTCTAATTAAAATCAAATCTGGAAATAATTGTACCTACATCACTATCAAGCTGACGTCACATTGGACTAATTGTACTAAGGTATTGCATAGTGTAACTTAAATATTTAATTTGTTGTAGCTGATTGCTTTAAATAATATTTACTATACTTTGTATACTCACTGTAATTAACTGCAATTACTTACTTTATACAAAACTATACCCGATCGATTGTAGATTACTAACGTATTGTAGCAAACTATAAGTAGTTGTATTCAACTGTAAATAATTGATTGTTATCAAGTTCAATAAATTGTAGTCAAAGCATTCGAAAAACTAGACCCCGAAATACCAATAGGACACTTACTTATGGTGGTATTCCTCCTATGTCTGGAACAGAATTCAACTTATTGCCATAAATGGCACCACCTCTAAGATTATAAAAGTTAGCTCCGACGTTAGAAATTCTCGTACCTTGTTATTTATGACATCAAACTATGTTTCAAGCGTACCTAATTATTACTTTATTCTGATTATCTTAAAATATATCGCAAAATCACTTCAGTGCAGAACTGGCCCTTGTTACAGAAAGACTTTTACCACCTCGCTACAAACTGCTAAGACAAAATTACATTTAGGCTTACCTAAACGCAAGTTCATAAATTTAACTAACTAATACACACGGCTTAACCTACTCCTTATGTAGTTCTCAGTTGGAAAAGGTTCCTATTAGGATCTAGGCATATCAGTTGATTCAAAACCACACTTATATAGTTAAAAAAAACTTGTAAGCTTTATGTATGACTCTCTTATGCAAAATATGTGTGCTTACTCTTCTCTATACATATTTAGTAATTTCTGAGAGCCTCTTCAAATTAATAACGCCTCCATTCCAGGTGCTCATATGATCACATACTTAACAAATACTGAAGTAGCAAAGGTTGCTCCTTGATCAACCCCTATCACACAATAAAATTGTCATAACAAGTTCACTGTAATAGATGAGCCAAACCTATATACATGTACCATACTGTTCCCGGTCAACTAGAGAGATCCATAATGTGCGTAAATAGCGTCCGGAGGTATGCGAGCACATCATAGAATGAAAAAGCATTTAATAAGGATCTCTCTAAAATTCCTCTATTTGCTACTTTAGCTGCATCGTATAAGAAAGCCATCAACCTTATGTCATCTGATAAAGTGCAAATATCAAGTAAAAGATTTTTATTAATTTACAAAATTTTACGCTGTCTAATGTTTACATCACCCACCACCCCTCTCTATAGCAACCTGCAGATAACTGAGCCGGTTACATTTTGAGAAATAAGTTTATTTAAGTAGCTTAGTGTGGCAATTATTAATTTATTACTAAGTGTGATTGTCAGTTATCCCTTAGAAAAGAGAAACATAACTAAATAAATTGTCAACAAGGTAGTACTGAACTAAATTAAAGAACAACGAATGTAACTATTTAATTCAACTGTAACTAACGTTAATCAATCGTAAAAAAAATGTTACCACATGTTGTAAACAACTACTAGTAGAACAAATTATGTGCTACTGAAACAATCATACTCAACTGCTGCTATTTTTGCATCGCTAAATAACTAATAGGTTATGTGCACCGCAGCCCTGTGTTAGTAATTTAATAAAAATTAAATTACATTGCATTTAACAGGCTTTCTTTTAAACAACAAACTGAAATCGCGCGTACGCCTTTTCAAAAAAGTAAGCTCGGTCCGGCTCTATATAATATATCTGGCTCTATAGCTCATAATCTACTACAATAATACTAGGAATGCGTCTTTGGGTAACGGTATTACATTCGCTCTTGCGCACAAATGGAGTTCTTAACGTTGTATAGTGCACTCTTAACTTGTAACAATAACTGTCTATTAACTGCACTCAACTAATTCAATTGTTTTTGTTCGGTAACTTTTAACCGAGTATTGTGAATTGGAATTTTTCCAACTGTACTCGACTTTAATTGACATCTACTTATTTGAATTGATTTTCAAACAATTTATGAACATCATGCAGAAACTCATTTATCTTTCTTTTTTTTTATTACTCGACGTTTACTCATTGAAATTTACAATATGAACTAATTACCTCTTAGAAAATTAGAAAGAAGATAATTTTTCTCATATTTAATTAAAAGCGCTCAATTAGTGCTCGACTTTTACTTATTGAGCTAAATTTAGATTTAATTAAATTCTGCTCGACTTGTTCTAATTCTGCTCGACTTGTTCTAATTCTGCTCGACTTGCTCTAATTCTGCTCGACTTGCACTAACTCTGCTCGACTTGCACTAACTCTGCTCGACTTGCACTAACTCTGCTCGACTTGCACTAACTCTGCTCGACTTGCACTAACTCTGCTCGACTTTTATCAATTGCTTTTAATTTGTACTCGTCATTTACTAAATTTAGTCGACTTTTGCAAACAGTGCTCGATGTTAAATAATTGTGCTGAATTAGTGCTTGACATTTATCAATTGTTTTTAATTTGTACTCGACATTTACTAAATGTAGTCGACTTTTGCAAACTGTGCTCGATGTTAAATAATTGTGCTGAATTAGTACTCAACGTTTATCTATTGTTTTTAATTTGTACTCGACTTTTACTAGTTGTAGGTGACTTTTGCATAATGCGCTCGATGTTAAATAATTGTGCTGAATTAGTGCTCGACATTTATCAATTGTTTTTAATTTGTACTCGACTTTTACTACTTGTAGGTGACTTTTGCAAACTGCGCTCGATGTTAAATAATTGTGCTGAATTAGTGCTCGACATTTATCAATTGTTTTTAATTTGTACTCGACTTTTACTACTAGTAGGCGACTTTTGCAAACTGCACTCGATGTAAAATAATTGTGCCGAATTAGTGCTCGACATTTATCAATTGTATTTAATTTGTACTCGACATTTACTAAATTTAGTCGACTTTTGCAAACTGTGCTCGATGTTAAATAATTGTGCTTGACTTTTACTATTTGGGCGCTGAGTTTGCTTAGCCCATGACATATACAGCCACATTATCTTATTATATATATACTTGGCATACTTAGCCTGCGCGTGACATAAATAGTCACTTAAACTGACTACAATATTGTACTCTTGGCATACTTAGCCTGCGGTCACATACATAGCCGCATAATCTGATTATTGCACACTTGGCAATTGAACACACTTGGTTACTGCTCATTTGGAAACTAAACGCAAATGGTTTTCCAAGACACTGATTATTGCACACTTGGCAATTGAACACACTTGGTTACTGCCTATTTCAAAACTAAACGCAAATGGTTTTCTAAGGCACTGATTATTGCACGCTTGTCAATTGAACACACTTGGTTACTGCTCATTTCGAAACTAAACGCAAATGGTTTTCTAAGGCACTGATTATTGCACGCTTATCAATTGAACACACTTGGTGACTGCTCATTTCGAAACTAAACGCAAATGGTTTTCTAAGGCACTGATTACTGAACGCTTGTCAATTGAACATACTTGGTTACAGCTCATTTGGAAACTAAACGCAAATGGATTTCCAAGACACTGATTATAGCAAACTTTGCAATAGAACACTTTGTTAATGCTCTTTTGGAAACTAAACGCAAATGGTTATCTAAGACACTGATTATTGCACATTTTGCAATGGATCAAACAATGGCAAATGGTGATATCATAAAAACAATACTATTAATGATTCAAAGTTCTTGGCCACGCAACACTTTACGCAGGTGCTCATGAAATTCCAAACACATGGTGAAAACTTAGAACCACACGATTACCAGCAGCTACAAAATCTTTCTGTCAGAGAGTAGCCCTGATCAGATCAGATTCCTGCAACCACCGACAATCGTACAGTGACACAATATGCTAACACGATTAGAGAGTAGCTCCAACCACGCATTAGGCACATTTTGCCTGGATTAGCAATCAACACATGAAATACTGTTTATTTTTTTGTACAAAATGATCTGAACATAGCCATTGCAAATCGAAAGGATACATGCACAAACGGATCGTCTCGGTGCAATACCGACCGCTTATCCATAAAATTCCATACGAAATGATTGGCTTGTACAATAACTAAATGAATTTTTATATAAGTACAGGTATTGTGCGATTCAATAGCTAAATTTGATTAAGAAAATGTAACGGCTTGATCTGTAGAAACTGACCTTCTCATTGCCCTGACCTGAGCTGCCTTGGAGGTGTTCCCGGGCCCGGGAGATATGCACAGATTCTTCGTGATGCTGCACTGACACTAGATTGTTCAATTTCACAGTGATAAGGTCTTGATTTTGAGTATTTTTTTAATTTTGATGGTTATCGTGTGCGCGGTCGATGTCCGGTGTTTTTTCAGTATATATTGAAGTCAGTTGCGCGCGCGGCGCTCGTTCGCGACCCCTCTCGGCGGCGCGTGGAACTATTCGACTCCACAGAAGTCGGAAGCTAGGCTCGGCTCGTTTGGCGGGAAGATTTGACCGTGTTTTCAAACCAAGCCGTTGAAAGTAAACCCAACATTTCCCCCCACCGAAATCCGATAGGATTTCCCAGTTATGATACCAGGACAATTGACCTTGATATAGTTGAAAATTAAGTTGAGTAGTATTAAAAAATTACATTGTAGCAAGTGGACTGTATATATAATAATAGTTGAAAGTATTGACATAAGATAAAATATATAAATTAATACATACATGCATGTATACATTAAAATGGTAAAAGTAGATATATGTATATGTAATTATTCGGTGTCCTGATCTAACGGGAGCGGACTCAGCTTTGAGACCGGACGAGTAAACTCATGATTATTCGCGGTTCGGACACTTACGACTCGTACGACGCCGTCCGGACCACTATGTAATTTAGAAACGCGTCCTAAAGCCCATTTCAATGCAGGTGCATCCGAATTTATGAGTACAAGATCACCGACGTTAAGGTTGCGACAGTTGGTAAACCACTTTTGCCGTTGTTGCAAAGTATGCAAGTAATCTTGTTTCCAGAGTTTCCAAAATTGTTGTGACATTTGTTGAACTGCCTGCCAACGATTCAGTCTAGAACTGGAAATCTCTGATATATTGTATTCAGGTACCGCTAATAGCTCTCTACCTATGAGGAAGTGTGATGGAGTAAGCACCTCAAACTCGTTGGGATCGCTGGATAAAGCACAGAGGGGTCTTGAGTTAAGCACAGCTTCAACACGAGAAAACAGTGTACCGAGTTCCTCAAAAGATAAAGATCGTGTACCAGTGGAACGTTTTAAGTGCAGTTTCGCAGACTTTATTACAGCCTCATAGAGCCCACCGAAGTTACTTCCGGTTGGTGGATTATGTCTCCATTTCACACCCCGAAAGGTAAGGCCGTTGGATAGACTATCTGAGGCACTGTTGAGGAAATCTGTTACTTCTTTTAGCTGTTTACCAGCTGAGACAAAATTAGTGCCATTGTCGGACACAATCGAATGACATAGACCTCTTCGCGCGGTAAAGCGGTCAAAACATGCGAGAAAACACTCAGTACTTAAAGAAGACAAGACTTCTAAATGAACAGCTCGTGTGGCACAACACACAAAGACGCACA
The DNA here is from genome assembly GCA_963931895.1 of Eupithecia pulchellata. Classification (NCBI taxonomy): domain Eukaryota; kingdom Metazoa; phylum Arthropoda; class Insecta; order Lepidoptera; family Geometridae; genus Eupithecia; species Eupithecia pulchellata. The sequence goes on along the minus strand of CAWVOY010000080.1, from coordinate 17,880 downwards.
AATACGATTTGGATACGTGAGCATTTCTACGAGTCGACTCTTTGGTAGCAAAAGGTCCGCCTATGTCGACACCAACAGTATGGAAGACATGAACATCTTGAGAGCGGAACTTAGGCAGTTCGCCCATTTTAGGTTGTTGATTTGAAGGAGACACCCTAAAGCAAGACATGCATTTGATTGTACGCGATCGAATGGCGCTACGCGCTGAAATAATCCAATATTTTTGATTGATTAAACTTTGAAGGGTGCGTGGACCTACGTGCAAGTTGAATCTATGGAAATGGTCAATCAAAATATTGGTGAAATTAGATTTCTTTGGCAGAAGCAATGGATGCTTTTTTTGATACGTTAAGTCCGATTGGGAAAGCCGACCCCCCACCCTGAGGAAAGAGTGGGAATCTATGAAAGGGTTGAGCTTTCTCAAGGACTGACTACAATTCCCGTTCTTTGTTAACGCTTCTATGTCGTTTGGAAAATGATGTTTTTGGACAGATTTTACCAAGACGTCATGAGCTCTTCTGATGTTAGTAACTGAAATCGACCTACGCTCATGAGCAGCTGATCTGCAATTCCGAATGAACTGAAAACATCGAGCTACAACATTAAGCAGTCTAGTATAGCTGGAATATTTTTCCGTGAGATCGTACAGCAGCTCCGATGAGACAGTTCCAGAAATAAGGAGTACCGGTTTTGTAGTTTTAAGCTCAGGAGGAATGCTGTCTCGAAACTCGTCAATCGTCTTCACTGGCCATTGCGCTTGGTCTAGGTCGAGCCAAGCAGGCCCGTTAAGCCATTCGTGCGATGCTAGCAGAGCAGACGGTAAGGCACCGCGGGAGCATACATCAGCTGGATTGGAAACACCACTCACATGATACCAGTATCTACTAGGCACACTATCATTAATTTTGGACACTCTAGTAGACACAAATGTTTTGAGTGTGTGGCTGGGGGTATTGAGCCAAGCCAACACGACGGACGAATCCGTGAACAACATAGTCTCATCGACCACAAGCCGATTACGCAAAATATTGAGGACATATTTGACAAGTTTGGCGAGCAAATGTGCAGCCATGAGTTCTAGACGTGGAATAGTGACAGTTTTTAAGGGTGCGACTTTAGATTTAGCTATGATTAAACTGACTTTGCTCTCACCATCCGCGTTTTTAGATCGCATATAAACCACCGCAGCATAGCCACTAGTTGAGGCGTCACAGAAACCTAGAATCTGAATATAGGTATGGCGCACTACCTTGACATGCCGGTCATGCTTTATATTTGACAGCAATGGAAGTTCATCGACATATGCTCTCCACTGCGCTTCGAGATCCGATGGTAATGGTTTATCCCAGTCCAACTGACGAGCCCAAAGTTCCTGCATGAAACATTTGGCAAAAAAGATACACGGAGCCACGAAACCCAGAGGATCAAATTGCCGACCTATTTGAGACAGAACTGTTCGTTTTGAGATAACAGGGTTAGACGGAGTGGTGGCGAAAGAAAACGCATCACATGCTGGCAACCACTGCAGTCCTAGTACTTTAATGGACAAGTTAGACTCATCGTCGAATGCAATTGGCGTTTCGCGATAAGTCTGGTCCAAATGCTCAACTACCTGTAGGCAATTACTTGACCACTTGCGGAGCATGAAGCCCCCAGCTTTTAACAACTCCATGAGTTCATGCTGAAGCTGCAGCGCCTCTTCTACGGTAGACACCGACCATAAAAGATCATCTAAAAAGAAAGCCGTTTTCAAAATTGGCGCTGCGTTTGGGAATTTGCTCGCTTCATCATCCGCCAGTGTGTGCAAGACCTTAATCGCCAAGTATGGACAACTAGCAACACCATATGTCAAAGTATTTAAAGCATACTTCTGTATTGGCTGGTCCGATGAATAACGCCATAGAATATGTTGATAGGGTCGTTGAATCTCATCGAGGATCACCATCCTATACATTTTGCAAACGTCTGCAGAGAGGCATATTTCATGCAGACGGAAGTTGATTAACAGTTCATTTATATCAGCTTGAAGTTTGGGACCCGGTAGCACCAAAGAGTTGAGCGACATATTATTTGATGTCTTACCAGAAGCATCAAATACCACACGGTGAGACGTTGTGGTACTTGTCGGTTTGATAATGCAGAAATGCGGGATGATATATTTCGAATCCACGTTCTGGACATCACCAAGACAAGTCATATGACCGAGGTCCTCATATTCGCGCATAAATTTATGATATTGAGTTTTCAACTCGGGCTCCCGCTCTAGCTTTGACTCTAAGTTGAGAAGTCGACGAGTTGCCATTTGGCTCGAGTCGCCGAGTTCACCAGATGGTCTGAAGGGGTATTTTACTATATACCTACCCGTGTCGCTCCGACGATAATCCTTCGAAAATAGGCGCTCTGCTAACTCGTCATCAGGGCTACGACGTGGTAACCCAAAGGGAACCTTCTCAACCTCCCAGAACGAGTTCATTATTCCGTCAAGGTTCATAGTGAAACCACAGAAAGGACCTTCGTGACTTATTCCAGTACGCGCTTTTATTCTGCCGTGTGGTGTTTGATCTAACTCAGTCTGACCTAAAATGACGTAGCCGAATACTGAGCTCATTGCCACGGGCAAACCGGGTTCCAGCGGCAGTATTTTGTCACCATCATAGATATAGGGGAACAGATCACCTGCGATTAGCAAGTCGACAGGCGCGGGTTTGTAGAAAGCCGGGTCGGCCAACATTAGATCTTTAAACTCAACAATAGTTTTATCAGACAGGGGCATTGTAGGTAAATTACCTGCAATGTTGGTCACGATGACCGCATCAGTAGATAGGACGGGACTAGCACAGTGCCGCGGCTTAATATTGCAAGTAGTTAAACCGAACTCTCGCACTGGATTACCACCTAGACCGATGGGCTCGAAGTTGCATCTACGACGTGACAGCCCTAGACGTTTTGCACAGTCTTGAGTTATGTAGCTCGACATAGCGCCGCTATCAATAATAGCACGTACGGTTTGGTACTGGCCCCAACAATCTGCGACGTGTATAACCGCGGTGCCGAGCAACACCGTCAAAGAAGCCGAGCACGTCAATGCGATCGCACTAGAACTCGAATTTGCAACAGAGTCTATGTGCAGTGTGTGGTGATGCTTTTTTTTGCAGATCGTACAGAGTACCTTAGACGGACAGTCGCTGACAGAATGTTCACGTAAACAATTTTCGCACAACTTTAATTGTTTGATTTTGTCAAGACGCTGCGACGGCGTCAGGTCAGTGTACTCGTTGCATCGATAAATAGAATGCATCTTTTTACAATACAGACACTCCATGGATTTTGTTGATTTTACAGGCTGGTCTGCATTGACAGCAGCTGACGACAAGGTCGCCCGCTGCGATTTTGAATTATTAGATTTTGAACCAGAAGGCTGGTTGACCTTTGACTGACTACGAGAACACGGCACACCTTTAGCGGGCGTGGAATTTGTCGTACTCTCAGACATTTCGAGAACGCGCACATGTTTTTCAATAAAAGTTATCAATTCGTCATACGAAGGTAGTTCATCCTGTCCTAGTCCCCGCTCAAGTTCACGCCTAGTTACGGGGTCAAGGTTACGCAACGCCACATAAAACAACAGAAACCCCGACAAATCCTTTATATCCAACAATTGGAGCGCTTTAATGTTTTCTTGATATGTCTGTAAGAATACATTTAGTCCAGAAACTGACTCCGTCATCAAAGGTTTAAAGTTGAATAACTTGTCGAGATAGGTAGTCGCTAATGCGCGCTTATTTTCATAGCGTTTCACTAAAGCGCTCCAAACAATTTGATAATTATCCGCAATAACCGGCATAGACTTAACAATCGTCAAAGCTGGCCCGCTAACAGCTGATAGCAAGTAGTAAAACTTCTCGATATTCGCTATCTGTTTATTACTGTGAATTAGGCTAGAAAACGTATCGCGGAAGGTAGGCCAGTTTTCAAGTTTACTGTCAAAAGGAAATAGCTCCAGTTTAGGTAACCTAGCTTGGACCCCAGCGACTTCCGATTTCTGTTCGGCTTTATTTTGTGTTGTGTCGTTCAAACTATTTGAAACCCCACGAATGAAAAAATATATTTCATCGAAACTTTCAATCTCCTTGTATGATGGAACATAGTTAGGTATAAACCTTTTTTTAAGAACAATTATATTTAATAAACTTTGTTCAAACTTATCGCGCCAAGTAGGTAATTCGCTAAAACGAGCGTTGAAATCACCTAGCAATTGTGGTTTGTCACGAACATTTTTAGAAATCTCGTACAAAGCTTGAAGTCTCATAAAACACATTTCTTTAGTAGTATTATGTGGTTGTACCAACGTATCATACTCCTCGTCGGATGATTCCGAATCTTTAGCTTTATCACCTTTAGGAGGCATTTTGCAACGTAATAACTACACACGGCACGAGATATGACGTACAATGGCGGCCGGTCGGCGAAGTATCGGTAATTTACGTAAGTAATAATTGAAAATGATGATACGAAATACAATGTTTTGACTTGCGAACCACGTTGATACAGGACAAAGAACGTATAAAAATTAGTTTGCAATGGGTTTGAAACTTGTAACTTGGTTACTTATTGAGATATGACAAAATATGTGTAACGAAATTTATACAAAGGGACGCTCGAACAGAGTTCAAATTGAAAAAGTTAGTGTGAATTATGCCAATAAATACGTGTAAATGTATAGATATTTACTTGTATTGATTCGTAACTGGATAATCCTGGCTCGAATGACCATAAATGTGCGATTCAATAGCTAAATTTGATTAAGAAAATGTAACGGCTTGATCTGTAGAAACTGACCTTCTCATTGCCCTGACCTGAGCTGCCTTGGAGGTGTTCCCGGGCCCGGGAGATATGCACAGATTCTTCGTGATGCTGCACTGACACTAGATTGTTCAATTTCACAGTGATAAGGTCTTGATTTTGAGTATTTTTTTAATTTTGATGGTTATCGTGTGCGCGGTCGATGTCCGGTGTTTTTTCAGTATATATTGAAGTCAGTTGCGCGCGCGGCGCTCGTTCGCGACCCCTCTCGGCGGCGCGTGGAACTATTCGACTCCACAGAAGTCGGAAGCTAGGCTCGGCTCGTTTGGCGGGAAGATTTGACCGTGTTTTCAAACCAAGCCGTTGAAAGTAAACCCAACAGGTATCTACCAGCAAACCTTTCCATAAAAAGCGTTATCACGTCTGGATAGTCTCGGTTTATTACCGACCATTCGTGCGAACAGCTATTTCAATTGGAATGTTTGCGGAAAGTACCCGCATTTAAATCAATTAAATTAATCTTGGCAATCTGGCCTAGAAATTTTTCAATATTTTTTTAAAATACATTACGATGAACTTATCGTCATGAATTTTGATATAAGAACAAATATCTACCAGAAATCTTTTCCATAAAAAGCGTTATCATCACGTCTGGATAGTCTCGGTTTATTACCGACCATTCGTGCGAACAGCTATTTAAATTGGAATATTTTCGGAAGATACCCACATTCAAATCAATTAAATCAGACTAGGCAGTCTGGCCAAGAACTTTATCAATATTTTTCTAAATAATTATGAGGTAATTAACTTAAACATACCTGGGTTCATACCACTTCTGAAATATCGTGAATCACTATGCACTTGATATTAATTTAATTTTAGCAGTACTACTAAAGCTTGAGACAACTTGCCAGTTTTACGCTCGGGACCGAAGTGGCCGCTTTTTAGCTGGTGATTTTCCATCATAGCTCGTTGGCGGCAAATATCGCAACTTCCACGCGATTGGACGTGCCTCTTATTGGCTAGCGAGTCTCGTCCAATCGTGTTTTACAAAAATGGTGTTGCCAGACGCTATTAGTGTTACCAAACTAACTGAAGTAATACTTGACAACTTCAAAAACGATGACAGGTGCCTATAATTATTGGCCATGTACCAAAAGTCACGACATATGTATAGGGGATCCATTCTATTCCATGAACGTGTCACCGGTGGGTGAGCGACGCACGGGAGAAAATATACCTAAAGATGGGACTCAAATTTTTTTTGCTCATTTCCTATAAATTTTATTAGGTATTAAAAATAATGGTTTCTTTTATCATAACAAAATAATAATACAATACCTCATTAAAATATAGGAATAAACACTTTTGACACTGTTATACGCCAGTTAGATAAATCAGATACCTATCGTCGCGTACGCTGAGAAAAGTGCGAAATGATCACTCTGTGACTCTCTGTGATTTCATTTTGGCTGCGAAGTCTTGTTTGACTATAGAATATTGTGGAGCTATTGAGGATATCAGAGGAAACTATATAGATGTGATGAAGTCAACATTATTAATTAATGTTTTTAGTTTGTGAGTGTTGTGTTTATGTTGACGTATTGATATTAATAACCGTATGGCGGCTGTGATCGGCACTACCTTCTATAATGTCATATCACAGGCCCCCAATGTCCACGGCTGAAATAATTAATAACAATTATCCATTAGTTATTATTTGGAGGTTATGTTGCCCAAAATATCCCCACACTGGGGCATGCAGGTTGAGGAATCGCAGTCCCCTGGTGATTTTCCTTAGACGCCTATTACGATACCCACGGGAAGAGGTGGGGGTGGTGAATTTCTATGCCGGTACCACATGACACGGCCTAATGATGTATTTATTAATACATGTTTGAATATGTACTTTAAAGTTTGAATTTATACTAAAACACGCTACATAGCGATGTAATGAGAGCAAACAAGAGAACACTGCAGCGCTCTTTCATTGTTAATATAGAAAAAAAGTTGTGGATTACAATAATATAGTACACACTTGTCGATCGCGCTGCTACTACGGTTTAATATCGAGAACGGTGGTCCACTAGTCTACCGTCGTTAACATTACTATATACGCATTGTAAAATCTCATGAACGGGGTTCTTTTATGATAGTAATACTGCTCGAACATTTAGTTCATGCACTCTGCCGAGCGGCCGGTGGTGCGAAAATTTATAACTAATTCAAATCTAACCCTTGGTTAGTACCCATTTCGTAATAATATTTTAATTAAGAATCTAAATGTTTTCCAAATTTATTATGAAATAATGGAAATGTTAAGGACTTTCATATAACTATTCTATGAGAATAGCTATCTGTTGTGATTGCTTGATGCAATTGTTGTTACTTTGTACGATTGATATAAATCCCAGGGATTTATCAGAAATAAAAGTTTAAAGTGTTAATTTGAGTACATGCAAATTGTATTTATACTAAGGTGATGTGACCAATGTGGAGCCCCGAGAGTCGGGAGGCTCTAAACAATGTGACTTTACTAGTTGCGCTTTACATAACGTAAGGCGTGACGTCGAAGCCCATTTGGACCTTGGAGATCGGTGCGTACGGTGCGAACACGTGCACCACGGCTCCTATCGGTCCGGATTTAACTCAGTTCGATGTCGGGGCTCGGAATAGTCTGTAGACGACTTACGTTCCTGGCGGGGTGTTGTGCTCGGTAGAGCAGCGTCGTGCTGCGATCTGTTGAGACTCAGCCCTACGTCAGGTGATTCGTCCGAGGACGATCCTCTACAACGTACACATGTAATGTACGTTGTAGAGTTTTTTTTTAAACTTTCTAATTTTAGGAACATGTAACTTTGTCACTTAATTCGTCGTACGTTGTAGAGTGATGATAATTATGTATACACAGTTCAGTTTTTTTTATACTTTTCTTATTCTAGGAACATGTAACTTTGTCACTTAATTTGTACACATTTTTTTATTCTTATTTATATGAAAATGTAAAACAGCTTCGGTCACGCGATCTAAATCTTCTTGATAAGTACCTTATGTATTTATTTACTTTATATTTTTGATGATACCTATGTATATGGATTCCTCTTCCGTGCGCGGTAGCATAAGCACACTACAACTTTTTTTTACGAGCGTTAATAAAATAAATTGCGAATAAACGATAAATAAATTGTGGACCAATACTTAGTGGTATAAAGAAGAAATCGAAAGCTATCTTAGGTACTGCCTCATGGGAAAAAAACTTTTGGTCACGTAGAAAATTGTCCAAATAACGAAAAAATTGTGTCCGTCGGAGCAAGCCGGGCGAATACGGAGGGTGACGAATACTTTAGCAGTTTAGCAGTTCATATAGATATTCAATTATTCATTGTTAATAATTAAATTAAAAGGTTTGTTGGTTTTTGTATGTTTGAATTGAATAGACTCCGAAACTTCTGGACCAAACACGCCGCCGGCCACCTGGGTCCACTTGCCTCCCACCGCGTCGGATCTCTCTCCAGCTAAGGCCAGTGCCAATAGTTTTTGAGTATTTCAGAGACAACGAACCTGTTTTTTTTTATCTATTTTACTCACAATCATTTAAAAATGTAGTACCTAAATAAACATATTTGAAACTAGCAGTCCGTCCCGGCTTCGCACGGGTATTTAACAAAAATTTAATTTTTCATGCGGAACTTTTGTGAGAATATTTTAGTCTCATCTCAAAATTTCCACATCATAATTTTTACTGAAAACTCATTGAAAACTATAAACGTTATGAGTGGCTGGATAGTATTTATACAATAACTTTTGAATTTTCCAGATTAAAAAAGTAATAAGTGCTGGACAATTCACACAAATGAAGGAGAATCCGCGTACATACATAGAACTAAATATAGAGTAGAACATTTAATTTAACTAAATTAAAATCATTTACCTACTGCCTTACATCAAACCTAGAATTCGCTAAAAACTCTCCTTCTCTCATTTGAAGCGAACAAAACCAAGCTACAGACTTACGTAACTAATTATGTAGCAGAAAGAAGTCGACGACCTCTTTTAAACTTGAACTTGGGCATTGCGGCGCGCGGAGAGAGGAACGGAACGCATCCATTCGAATATCGAACGTGCGCAGAGTGCACGCATGCTCGCATTTACCGGAAATACTAAAATGTAAAATGATCCAATTAATAACTGAAAACTTCATAAATATAGGCACAAAGAGTTTTTTGCAATGAATGTGTCGTTAAATCAGTATCAATAATAATAGTGATTTTATTTAAGTGAAGAAAGTTGGTGTAGTTGTGCGCGTGCGCAATAAGTTTTTGTTTTGGATTGTTGAAGGCAGGATGGCGGTAAGTGGCTTTCAGATCCCGTTACAAACACAAGAGTTATGTTGCTCGCATTCCTTCCGTTCCGTTGCATTTCTTGGATAATAATTATTGGATAATGATCTGAGACGATACAATTGAATCGAAGAGGTACCTGGATTTATAGAAAATGGTGTATAATTTACGGAAAATTAGGCTTGTCGCTATTGTAAATGGAATGGGTAAAGGTCAAAGGTCTTTTAAGGCGTTAGGTCTAGTAATTTACGATACTTTAGACTATTAAGTCCTCATTCTTTAGGAAATATTTAATAACAAAGAAAATCAAATAACAGAACCAAAATAGAACTACCTAGTGTTTACAATATTCCGATCTTTTGTCGTGGTCTAATATCGATATTATTAGACCACGACCAAAGAAATATCGTAACGATACTTTAATTTCATAAACACGACGCCGACGCTTTATCAAGTCAACGCAACGGTCTAAGTATAATCGCTTGGTTAAATTCTAATGCGTGACTAACTCTAATGGAAACTAATGGAAATGTTACTATGCAAGATGGAAACGTAGGGGAAAATAAAAACAAAAGGTACGCGATAAATACCCGATAAATTTTCTTTAATAATATGTCAACAAATCGTGAAAGTTTAAAAAGTTTTATTATATGCAGTTGTAAAAATCTGTTAGATCAGAGGGATCAGAGTCTATATTTTTGGAAACTGACAAAATATTAAGTACCTACCTAGGACAAAAACTATTGGAAAAGGAATAAAATGTAACAAAAATGAAAGGAACAATAAATTACGGGCGATCTGAGGTCGAAAGTGGAAGGGGGTGAGTTTTAAAGGTTAACAACGGTCCGGTGTCGGAATCTCTTGTCGCCTATAGCTTGTCGCATCCAGCATCTGTCTGCAGCCTGTCGTAGATCGTTATCCCACCTGGCTGGAGGGCATCTTACACTACGTTTGCAGAGACGCGGTCTCCATTAGCCCCGCGGTTGTCGGTTCTTTACGAAATTGGTCGGCCGACTGCCACTTCAGTTTGATAATTCTTTGAGCTATTTCGATAACTTTGGTTCTCTCTGGTATTCGTTACGAATCCTATTCTTCAGAGAACTTCCAAGCATAGCTCTTTCCATAGCTCGCTGAGCGACTTTGAACTGGTGGACCAACCCTATCGTGAGTGTCCACGTCTCAGCTCCGTAGGTCATGACTGGTAGGACGCACTGATTAAAAACTTTCGTTTTCAAACATTGCGGTATAGATGACGAGAAGACTCGACGTAGTTTTCCAAACGCTGCCCAGCCTAGCTGGATCCTCCTCTTGGCTTCCTTCTCGAAATCATTCTGCTAAGTATTGTTATTTACATAAGATGCAATGCAGCCACCCCGTCTGTCTTGGGCACGCTTCCGACTGGTACTACTTTTTAATTTGTCTGAGGTATTATATAGGGATCAGTTGCTACCTGTAGATTTTTATAAATTTTTTGTTAAAAAAAATAACATAGGTAAAAATACTTCCAGATAAGATACAAATAAACTTCCAGAACCAAAAAAATATCACTTCCAAATGCAGGATGCATACTAAAGAAGTGAAATGTATTTCCTGTTATTTGTCAAATCTATACTAATATTATAAAGAGGAAAGATTTGATTGTTTGTTTGGATTGAATAGGCTCCGAAACTACAGGACCGATTTGAAAATTCTTTCACCATTAGAATCCTAAATTTTCCGCGATGAACTTAGGCTGTAGAGGTAGAATATTTTCAAGAAAGAGAGAGTTCCATATGAAAAATTCAATTTTTGTTAAATACCCGTGCGAATCAGGGGCGTACCGGTAGTAGGGAATAATTTAAAACTTGGAGAAATAAAAAAAGTAAAAAGAAAAAATCTACTTTTATCAAAAATTGGTTCAAATCATCATAATCAGCCTATGTTAGTCCACTGCTGGACATAGGCCTCCCCTAATGAGCGCCATAACGCCCTGTCTTCAGCTTGTCGCATCCAGCATCTGCCAGCAGTCTTTCGCAGATCATCATCCCACCTGGCCGGAGGGCAAATACTAATATTAAATCCCCATTTTAGAAGCAAACTCTACTGAGGCATGTCGTACCTTGTACTTCTCTCTGTAGGACCGGTTCCTCGGACACGCGACCGACGCGAGGGGCGCGAGGGGCGCGGGGAGAGGCGCGGGGCGCGGGGAGAGGCGGCGACCACGTTGTTGTCCTTGAGCTTTACAACAATGTAGTGACACAGATTAACTATCAGTACTAACGTGTACGTTGAGTCACAGATTAGGTAATATTGTGCAAGATGTTGAGTCAAAATCATCGTGACGTGATCTAATCATTTACACATTTTGTGGAAAAAAAGTTAAATGTTGCTCAGTATTATCTATACCATTATTTTATGTTATCAATAAAATGAAATAGGGGTGGAGGGGGTTTTAGCTACCTTCTCGACTTCCTCAAAGAAATCCTGGCCCCACGAAGACGAAAGATTTCACCCATTTTATTTTGTCAAACGATGAACCAAACAGCTTATATAAGTACTTACTTAGTTGTCTGTGGGAGGTATGATATGGAGCTCGTTTGTCCGCAGGCAGTGAACTGTCGCCTGGCGTACGCGGTGGCGGCGGCCGCGGGCTGGTCCGCCTTCCAGCACGGCTACAACACCGGAGTACTCAACACGCCGCAGCATGTCAGTCAATCTTCAATCATGTACCTAAATTTTGCTTACTAATTACACTAACCTAACCTAACATTTGCTTACAAATTACCCTAACCTAACCTAACTTTTGCTAACAAATTACAACGCTGATTACGTCGGCATTCGCGCGCATGAACCAACTGTGCACACTTGTTTGCTCCCTCCCACAATGCACAATATATACATCATGCGCTGTGCGCGAGGGAGAGAACATTGACCTGAAAGACGATGCACCAGCTAAATACTTAGGGGTGATCTTATAGATCGCCGCCTCAGCTGCAAACCCCACATTCGCGCTGTAACCAACCGTGCAAAGTTTATACTTAGCCGGCTGAACAGCCTACGAGCGAAGAGTAAAATGGCCCTTAGAAATAAGGTGACACTTTACGAAGCGGTCGTACGTCCTATCATGACCTGCTCCTCAGTGGTATTTGGCCATTCGGTCAATGTCCGCCACCTTCAGGTTATCCAAAATAGATTTCTCCGCAAAGCCACGGGCTGCCCGTGGTACATGCGCAATAAAGACCTCCATCGAGATCTCAAACTCGAGTCCATTGCCCACTTCATAAAGACTGTTCCCCAGCGTCATTATGAAGCGGCTGTCCATTACAATCCTCTGATTTCCACCTTTATCCCGTGGATAATCCGCCCACGAGTTCTCTCTTCCCTAGACCGAGACACGTTCTCGGTGACCCCGTCGACCCAATCACCGCCGCTAACCCGGAGGTGACGACAACCAGTACAAATTCGCTTCCGCACACTACAAACACGACCAAAAACCGCGCCGTATCCAAGAGTTCCCGTTTCCGTTCACTCGTGCACCTAGGCGAAATCTCCTTACCCTCTTGTAGCATCTGGCAACAGCCCAAGCCGAGGTCCGCATCTAAGTGGTGGCCCTTGTGCGTGTTGCCCCAGCCTAACTCTACCGGTGAGACGCCCTCTGCGCCCGCCAAAAAGTCTGATAGCACTGTCATGGCCATCTGCGGTCAACAGGATTTAAGTCCATTCGAAAAAAAAAACAACCGAGAGTTCAAGGAGTTTGATTGATAAAAATCCCTATATAGTAGGTAAGTACAGTAAATCGTGGTAGAGCTCAAACAATAAGCGAAGGTGATCTCCGCAGGTGATGTCCCGCTGGCTGCAGGAAGAAGCCCTCTCCAGCTCGAACCGGTCGCTGCCGGCGCGAGAGGACCCGGCCGTGGCCGCGGTGTGGTCGCTGGCGGTGGCCGTCTACTGCGTGGGCGGCATGCTGGGCGGCGTGCTCACGGGGCTCGTCGCTGACAGGTACGCGGCGAGACTGCTCACTAGTGCAGTGGACAGGAATTGGGCATACCCAATCACTGTTCCCCCGTTCCTGTTTGAAAATTGTAAACTAGTTTGGCGTTTCTGGTGGAATTTAGCCGCAGTTGGATTAGATAAATGAGCTAAAATCTGGAATACAATTTATAAATTCTGATTCTGAAACTTTTGGTAAAGAAAGACAACAGCGCAACTTCAGCGAGCTAGGGTAGGAGGCAGGACCACTGCATAGTCAAACATCAGGCCTTCATAGGTGCCCCATGATGCGATATATCAGTGCAGAAACTTTCTATCCTTTACCATAATATCCTCTGTCTCTGCTGAAGATCTGCCCTTAAATGACGAAAACTCGCTCTTGACCGAACAAGATGCTGCCAGTATTCTAGGCACTCTGCATTCTGGTGACAGCTTAGATTTTGTAGGTACTAGTTTAATTAGTTTATTTCGCCGTACCGTAATTTTCTTTATTAATAGATCTTTTCATCCGCTTGAATAAAAATGAGTGAATCCTCCTTTCGTGTGCAGGTTCGGTCGCAAGGGCGGCCTCCTGCTGAACAACGTGCTGGTGCTCCTGGGCGCCGCGTGCCAGGGCTCCGCGCAGCACTTCGCCTCCGCGCACCTGCTCGTCGCAGGCAGGTCCGTCACCACCACCATTACATGCCACAGATTTAGGCTCGACCCTGCTGTACCGGCTTCAGTACAGCAAAATCCCCACAATGCCACCGTAGGCACACTGAACTATGTTAGTGTGATAAAGATAAGAATAAAGATTTTTATTTGCCAAAGATATGTAAGGTATATATATAGAGGTATTAATAATTATCTTATGTAGGTAAGTTTACAGGTAATAATACATTTCGTGGATCAACATGCTTGATGCTTGACTAATTTAACATGATTGAATTAAATTGTGGCATCATAACTCCCAGAAACTCACTCACTTTACCGCGGCGTAAACTAGCGCGCTGTTCTTACACTCGAGGAATTGAGGAGCGAGGTTCTGAACACCATTCGATTATAGCCTCAGGCTGTCGTGACCGACACTCATCTCCGATTGGCTAATCATGAAGTTTCCCTTTCTCCCCAATTGAGTCCCACTTAAGTTCCTTGGTCCCATTATTAACTGACACTGGCAGAGAAGCAGCGAAAAGCAAGCGGTGCCATAAAAAAAGAAGTTGAACTCGAGTCCCACTATCGGAGCGTGAACACCCTATAACAGCAAAGAGAATAAAACCACTTTGTTCTAAGAGACGGCGGCAGCTTCGTCTATATGAGGTTGAGCTAAACTAAACATGAATGTAAGCAAACGGACACCAACCTAGAAACTCCAACCAGGCTATACTGCCAACATAACGAATAAAGAATTTTTTTTTGACAGATCTAGTCATGTACACATTCGAATAACGATATCGATGGAACAGTGATGTACCTATTCCCACTCGCTAACAGCTAGTAACTGTGCCGTGGTGGTCCGTTGTTGCAGACTGCTGGTGGGCGTGAACAGCGGCCTGAACGCGGGGCTCGCGCCGCTCTACCTGGCGGAGATCGCTCCCACGGCGCTCAGGGGCTCGGTGAGTCGCACTTGCATGAGATTAGCCCGCAAACAAATAAAGAAATAAATAAATAATGTTGGACAATCCAGAAAGCATCAACTGGCCCTAAACTAAGCAGAGCTTGTGTTATCGGCACTAGATGACTGATATACCTACATAATACAATAGATTAGGTAGGTACATAGTTAGAGATTTTATAATATATGTACATAAAAAACGACCAAATCACCCTGAACAGTAATCTGCACTGCAGTTCGACATTTGTCCCGAGGCAGGAATCGAACCCGCAACCTCCTGCATCGCAGGCGGACCTTTGCTCACCACCACAGAGGTCGTCAGCAAACGCATCAATTACTCAAACGCAACGCAGCACGTCTCAAATCGCGTTTTTTTTTAATTTTTCTTTGGAATATTGAGGGGTTAACAGGTTAACAAAAATTATATAACTACTCAGCTATCAGTATATTGATGTAGTAGAAAAATGGAAGATGAAAAAATTTTACATTTATTAGTTTCATATAATTTTTGCTATTTATTATTGAAGAAATGAAAGACCCGGGATAGTTTTAGCTAGTTTATTTATCTATACTATCTATACTAATATTATAAAGAGGAAAGATTTAATTGTTTGTTTGTTTGTTTGTTTGTTTGAATTGAATAGGCTCCGAAACTACTGGACCGAGTTAAAAAATTCTTTCACCATTAGAATCCTTAATTTTCCGTGATGAACATAGGCTATATAATATTTTCAAAAAAGTTAGGGATCCGCATGAAAAATTCAATAATTGAACCGTGGGCAATATATTCAACCTCTTTTTCTATTATGGCGCGTCAGAATAGAAAAAGAGGTTGTATAGCGCACGGTGCTTGCTTTTTCTCTACGGCCAGTGTCGGTTGGTACGGTCAATGTCGAGTCAATGTCAAAAACCCCAATGCTGTTAAAAAAAAGTAAAGTACCGTATGAAAACTGTGAAACCCATCGTTTTAGTGTGTATAATTTCTGAAATTTTTGTTTAATACCCGTGCGAAGCCGGGGCGGGCCGCTAGTTATTAATATAACAAATATGTGAGAGCACAATGCTATGTCGAAGACGTGACAAAATGGAAGAGAGAGAGTTTACAAACTATGTGTAAAATAAGAGCAAAGCATAACAAGGTGCGATTGCTTTAATGAAACGTTAAGGAGTCTCGTTTCAACATAGGTGCGTACATAGACTTAGAGAAAAGTTCAGACGGAATCCTATCAAATCAAACTTGATTCCTAACAATGGCGGAATGACATTGAGTGTCAGTGTATAGAGAGTTGCCAACAAAAGAAAAAAATACCCATAATTTTTAAAAATATTCTTCCTAATAATGGTTTACATATGAATATGTAAATTATAATGAATCATTATAATTTACATATTAATACTGCTTTAGCCACGGTAATCGTGTTTATTAGTTCTACTTTTTATAATTTTCAATATACGCCAGCGCTTTATTTTTATTTATATATTTAATTAGAACGGTCATACAACCACTTACACTAACTAATTAAAATTAATTAATACAATAAGTATCGCACGAAAGTGACAATAAAATCTGGATTATGTTAGTAAAAATAATAATTCAACAAATTCTATTTAAAACATTAATTATTAATATTTATGGTGCTAACTGCAGTGAATTTGATTGTTCCCGGGATTAAATAGTAACCCCTATTTGCTAATCGAAGAAATTTCAACAAAATCTGTTCAGGCCTCTGAGTGTGTGTGCAGAAGTAACAAACATAAACACATCCAAAGTCTCCGTTCCATGTCTAATTTTAGTTTGAATAAATTATTCTTTGTGCCTATTAACTGGCTGACAACATTTTCTGCCTGCGGCTTCGTATACGTTGTTCATATGGAAATGCCTAACCAATATAATTAAAAAAATCAAATAAAAATTATAATTATTTATATGTACATTTGCAGCCACATCTTATGATTGTTACTGGGAATATCAATGAAACGTTCCTAATAATGAAAAAAAAATATACATTATTCTCATATTCATTGTTTATTGATAAGTACATAATAAATGAAAAATTATGTATACCTACATATAATGCCCGAATGCTTTTATATTATTATATCCAAACGGGTTCAGCTATTTTGGAGGTTGGCTCAAATAAAAAACAAACATAGGTATTTCGAAATTCGTATCCCTAAAGCTAAGCTATTGTATAGATATTACAAAGTGAAATTCAATAGGTATCCTAATTATATTTCGAATACTTAACACATATTATTTTATATAACCAGGATGGTGAAATGCCTATTTACCTGATTCATAATTTAAAGTCAATTAAATATGAGAATTAAAACATTTTTAATATCCTCCCACACTTACTGGAAAATTTACATGTTTACATGTTGGCAGCACTGGCTAGATTTTGTGCTTATAGCATAGACATAGGAAAAAGTTATACTTTCATGGCTTATAGTTTGATTTTTATGTTGATAATAATTTTGCGTCAAATCGAAATAATAAGTTGGTGAAATAAGAAATTTATCTACGAAATGTGATCCGGTGTTTTTTATTGACAAATGCATTGTGATTTTGTCAACATCTGACCACACAAGACGGTGTTTTTCATTTTGTTTTGATTTGTTTATATGATGTTATTAGGTTCGTGTCTATGGGCGTTATGGCGGCAAGTGACATACTATTTGAATCATAGACAGTATGTCAGAGTACCGAGTGCTTCTTTTTATTTTTTATGAGATTCCTTCCGAACTTATTCATACTTTCATGGGTGCGTAGATACGTTTTGCGTTCTATGAATTTCCAACAATTATTGTCCGAAGATGTGCTGAAACGCATCCTTCATGAGATTGGGGGGCGGTGAACATGTCTTTAATTTAGGGTGTTTCAACCGTCCCCCTTTATGAGACGGGGGCGGCGATGGTTGAAACATTTTATGTTTACTGGTAAAAGCGTCCATCGTACATCGTAACACACTTGATGTTATGTTATGATGTTATATGGTCTACGCTTTTATTTAGAACTAGCTGGGTGCCCGCGGTTTCACCCGCGTTATTCCCGATCCCGTGGGATTTTCGGGATAAAAAGCCCATATGTTATTCCAGGTATACAACTATCTGTGAACCAAGTTTCATCAAAATCCGTTTAGAAGTTTTTGCGTGTAAGAGTAACAAACATCC
>CAWVOY010000079.1:0-15457 GCA_963931895.1 Eupithecia pulchellata | reverse complement strand
AGTCCGCGCACTCTTACGGACGAAATCGGGGACAAGTGGCAAATTTGGTTGGTGTCAGTCATTCATCACGTCTAGTACTGGGCGTTTTTTTATAAAACAGTTTCATGAAACACTTTGTCTATGTGAAACGACAAAACGCTTTCTCGTTCAATCATAAAACACTTACTAAAAAAACTGTCAAACGTCACGAATCTAATGCTGACTGAAACCAGTCTGTCAAACGAACAAAACTAAGGTTCGCTAGAACGCTTTTTGAACGAACGAAATGATTGGAAGGAACGGCGCGCCAAAACAGTTTCAAATCTGTCTGACAGGTGCGAACAATAATGAACTCTAATCCTTTAACGATAAAATATAAAATAAAAAGAGTTTGTCCCTGCTTCTCGAAAACGTTTTTATACAAGGCAGGCAGGAACAGGCAAAACTGATCCTTATTTTATAGAGCATAAAATTTTGTTTGCTGTGGGATTACAGAAAAACGTGTTTTTGAAGAAACCCATGTCGTTTTTGGATAGAATAGGAACAGGCAAAACAGATCCTTATTTTATAGAGCGTAAAATTTTGTTTGCTTTGGGATTACAGAAAAACGTGTTTTTGAAGAAACCCGTTGCGAAGTGGGCCTACGTAGGTATGTCGTTTTTGGATAGAATAGTGAACTCTATTGCGATATAGATAAGATACAAAACGACCAAATTAAAAAAAAAACTTTAGGAGTGAAATTCGAGTGGAGTTCAAAGGTAAAGTTTGTTTTGTTTTGTTTTGTAATAATAATAACACGTGCGTGCGTCATGTGTGTATTGTGCATTGCTTTCGCTCATTGCAATTATTCGGTGTTTTTGGAATAATTAGGTACTTCGGATCGATTTGATAGTAATTATTCTGTGACTTCAAGTGTAAATTAATTGTTAAGTGACGATTACTGTTGAACAAAAAAGTGTTTTAAAAAAAACTGTTTCATGCAACTATTTTTAGTCTTAAAATAAGCGTCTCGTTTCGTTTGACGGAAAATGGAAAACTTCCCAGTACTAATCACGTCACGGCCATGTCACGGCATTCAAGTCATGGTTGTCATGTCATGTAACCAACTTCAACTTCTTGGTAAATGGCTAGGTATTGGTATTGTATACCAGATCAGATCATAGTAGAACCTAGTTCTAGTACTTATTATCTGTGGTAGAACATTGAAAATTAAACTTTTGATAATTTGAAACTTTGTCATGATTTGTAATTTATTATTTATATTTACCGCCGCCCGCTGAAGTTGATTAGGTCGGTCGTAACTAGATCAAATCTGCATTTTTATCGGTTTGATTGTACATTTTGCAATCTTAATGAGAGAATAGAAAAGAATAGAATTGTCGCGAAGGCGAAGAAATATTCTCAGTATCTACCTAGATGTAGTAGGTAGCGTAGGTAGATAAAGATTTTAGCTGACTTGACTGGCTACAAGAACCAGTCGAGGCGAGGAGGCGGGCGCGTGCGCAGCGCTTCGTTGCCGACGGACGGCCCCACAGATGATTCTGTTACGAGACAACGGGCGAGAGACACGTTGCCGCGTCGGTCGGTGAGTCACTTTTAGTTACACCGCATGCAATTGAGAATTTTTGCCACCGACGTTATTAGAACCAGAAATTATTATTAAAAATTGTTTTTGTGTGTTTACCAATGGTCTGTCTGCGGACAGGTAGATGAGACATAAAGTGCGAGGCTCGGGATGTATATAGGGGAGGTTGGAGGCCATAAGGGGATGCGTCCCCGTAATAATAAGAATCTGTAACCAGAGCACAGGTGGAATAACCATCATAGCTCAAATAACCAGAGCACAGGTGGAATAACCATTGTAGCGTAGCGACCTCTGCCATCGTTGGCCTGAACTACAAGGGCCAGTGTCAATAGAGGTGCGCAAGAATTATCGGAAGAAAGAAAGAAAGCTAACTACCTGCCTAAGCGCTTCAAACAGTCTCCGCTAGATGTCGCTAAGGAGTTTTCTAAGAGTGCAAAAAGAGACGCAATTCTTAGATCGCGCAAACGCTTCTTTCGGTAACAGCTAGCTCATGTACGAGTACCCGACATCAACTGTCGGTCGTAAGACCATTGGAGTAAGTGCGCCCGATGGGCGAACTCCAGCACAAGGGAGACCTCCCTTCTGTTCCCAGTTGGGGGAAATCCCACATCCACCCCCAAAACCATCATAGCTCAAAGAACCGAAGCACAGGTGGAATAACCATCATAGCTTTAATATTATTTAAAGTATTTAAACGTATGTAGTAATAATGTAGTGTAGTCGTTTGTTATTCCTAAATAAATAAATAAATAAAATAAAATAGCTCGACGAAACAGAGCATTATGTGGAATAACCATCATAGCTCCAGGAATTAGTCATGATATCCAGATAGAACAGATATGAAGATCAACCACCGCTTTGTTGTATGACCATTTTCAGCACCATATTTACATGTAAATTTTTTTTGTTTCTTATCCAAGTTAAATATTCGTCTTAAACCAGATAATATAGGTTAGGTAGGTACATATTTGGCGACCAGAATATAACTTTACTGCACCATCAATACCTACAATACAAAGGTTTTAAAAAATTTTACGATCTTAATACATAACTTATCTCTTCCTATATGCATAAGGTTGCCTACCTTTGAATGGATAGGATACGTACCGGTATAGAAATTTGCGGTGGCATAACACAGGCCTACAACGATTTTGGTGCCGGGGATTTAAGACCTGATTTTAAGTATGTCTTACGTGGTGAATGTGGTGATATCAAAAATGTTAACGGTTTTTTTCTATCAGCTCTAGTTTCAGAGATAAAAAAAATTCAGTTTTCAAAAAATATGTATATTTTATGGTATTAAACATCAAGAAATTGTCTTTTAAGTCATTTTTTTTAATTAAACTGACGTGGATAATCTCGCATTATTCCCCAGCAATAGTCGGCCATCATATTTATGAGTGTTCCACCTTCCTTGGTATCTATTCTTCATCGTTTCTATGTCTTGGTGGAAAAGTTCTCATGTTCTTCGCGTAAATCTCCTAAATCGTGTTGGAAATGATCTAGATGACTATCGAGATTGTGTAATTTTATACTCATAATATTAAGCCTAAAGTTTTGAAACAAACCAGCATTTCTTCTACTAGTTCTACATAGTTGTCAGCCTTATGATTTCCATGAAAATTTTGTGCAACTGCTACAAAAGATTTCCACGAAAACCTTTTCAGATCATTCATAGAAGTCTCAAAAATTGTAGTGTTTTTTATTAATTTTCTTATTTGAGGTCCATCAAAGATATCTGCTTTTAGTTTTTTAGTACTTAAAGTAGGAAATTTCTGTGAAATAAACTGAAAACATTGACCATATCTGTCGAGAGCCTTAACGAATTGCTACATCAGCCCTAATTTTATATGCAATTGCGGGAAAATGATTTTTTTTCTTGAAACTAAGGCTTCATTTATAACATTTCTTTCTCCAACAACAAGAGCATCTCTCAATGGCCAATTTTCTGTGTCCAATGATGTGATTTGGCTCGACTGTCCCAAAGACAAATAAAACATGGGTATTTAGTATAACCGCTCTGTTGACCTAATAAAAAATTAACCATCTACAAGTCTTACTTTAAAGACATACGTGCCCCTTTCTCCTATTGTCGCAAATGTTCAACGCATAGTTTAGATACACTATGAGGCACCCACACTTTATCTATGTAAAGACGCAGTTGGTGTTTTGGGTAGACTGGTGAAGTTTTTGTCTTTGGAAAGGGTTCTGTTCTTAGATTATAGAGGAATATAGATCTGGCATAAACATCTATACGAACTTGTTACGAACAGTTAGTTATAGAAGTGTGATGTATTTCGACAGCAGAGTTACTTACATATCGGCATCTCTTTTTGACTAATGAAGATAATCATGAGTAAAAAAGGACAACAGCAGTTTGATCATGACTGAAAATGGCAACATTGTTTTGGTGACGTCACAAAATACCTCACCCCTCACCCCCTGTGGCCGGTCGCCATGTTTAGTCGCAGTCAACAACAAGTACATCAGTTGTCATCCGGACTTGTTTTTATTCGAAAATGAAGGAAATTTAGAGTTAATAGGCGATAATTACGCTTTTTTATAGTGTGCAAACTTGGAGAATAATGTGTTTTATAAGTGTATGTGCAGAGTGTTTGGCTGTCGCATGAAAATCAACAAAAAACATCAAAATATAACGTTGCATGGGAAAGGTACCGAATTCATTCAAAATTTCTTACATTTTCTATTATTTTCAAACATTTTGCTGTTTGTGGGAAAGTTTATAAAGATCCGCTTGCTTTTCTTTATTCATTCAATGTTTTACTATGAATATTATGTGATTTTAGGAGAAAATTATTCGTCATAGTAAATAGAGTTAGGGTTCGGTATTTTCAAAACATCGATTATCGATAACGAATTATTTCATCGACGCAGTACCAATAACACAAAAATAAAAGTAAATCCTTTACAGCAGCGTCAGCAACTTTGAACCAAGCTAACCAAGATTCAAAGGTGTGGTGCCAGGGACAGAATTTTTGGTTGGGGTGGAGTTTACGGGACGCAGGACTTAAAAAATTTTCGACGAATTTTTTTATGTATATATAACATGTATTTTTTTTGGCTACGTAAATAGGGTCACTATGGGTGCAACTTTGGTTCAGGTGATCCACCCCAAAGTTCAATGACCTCGGCGCTAGAGGTCAAAGTATGTCGTTCAGTTTCAAGGCGAAAGACTTAGAAAAATTTCGAAAGATGTTTTTAGGCATATTATAACAAATGTTTTTTCTTGTGGCATCGTTAAGAGGGTCACTAGGGGTGCAACTTTGGTTCAGCGGTTTGACCCCAAAGTTCAATGACCTCGGTGCTAGAGGTCAAAGTGTGTCGTTAAATATGGATGCAGAAACAATATAAAAACTTTACAGAGCATTCCGGGAAGAGTTGATTAGATTCAATTTGAGTGGCGGATCCGACACAGAGTTCCCCGACTCCACGTGGTCTTGTGCGTGGAGCCCCTAGAGTGTAGGTATATAATAAGCCGGAGGCGCGAAGGGAGTGCAGCCTCCGCCAGCCGTAACAAGGGACAGGCACAGTGTGCCTGTCCCTTGTTACGCAATGGCGGAGAGGCTGCACTGCACTTCCCGCAGCGCAGGAGCTATCGCGATCGCGATGCAATAAAAAAAAACATGAAGAAATACCCCGACACATAGAATTCCAATAATACAAAAAGGTCTAACTTTGTATTTGAAACTGATTTATTTAACTTACCTGTATACTCCAGCTTAAACTAACGTTTTTACAATAAAGGTCAGTGACCTTGTGTTCGAAAATGATTGATTTAACTTTCCGGCGTCGACTCCAGCAAAAACCAACGTTTTTACAAAAAAGGTCAGTTTTTGATGGAATGGGCTTGATAGGTCAGTGATTGTCTAAGACTCTTCCACACACGCCATCAAGGTACAAGCTGCAGAAACTGGCAGTCCACACGAAACTTACCTTGGGCCGAGCGCGGCAACCTAAATAATTGTCTTATATGAACATATTAGTATTAGTACTGAATATAGAGGATATTCATTGAATTGAGTGCCAGCCAAAGCTTGGGGAAGTTGTAGTGTTAATATTAACTGAATTGAGCTGTACTGTACGTAGTAAATAGCGTTTTTTATTGAACTTGATGAAATCTATTGTAGTATCCCGTTTTTAGACGATAGGACGGAGGGTAATATAATGCTAATGACCCGTTACGGCCGTTACGGATCACCAAGGTATAGAAACTTAAATAAAACTGAACAGAGCTTAAAGATAGGTACTTATTCTTCTACTTACTAATATTCGAAAATTTAGAATTCAACTCCGTGCAACTCAATTACTTACTTATCGATATTCAATGTTAAAATACGCGCAACTCTACAGCAGGCCGCCATCTTTGTGCCAGACTAACTTTAGGTATGCACGTAGGTATTTCAGGTCTAGGTATATATTCGTTCGTCTGAGGTTCTGTTACCTAGAGATATAGACCCCTTCTGTCTTTGGTTCTGTCAAAATGACACTGACAACTGAAGTGGAGCCTCCCCGTATCTGGCAATCATGATAGAGCGACACAGAAAAAATATGGCGCTCGAGGCATGACACCGGGTCTTGAGAAGAAACCACAATTGTAGCAGTTGTTTTATTGAGTTTTGGTCTATACTCCCTCTAATCTGGGCCAGCTGGTATCGGCGAGCCTAAATCAGGTCGTGGGATGTAACCCATGCCTTCACGCCCATGGTTTTCCAAAAAGAGTATTCTTGGAAAAGGAAAAGGTTTCACATCAAAATGGCGTCCAATGGCTAGCTAATCGGAAATGAACCGGGACGCGGCAAAAAGGATAATTCTGCGCCGTTAAACGTACAGGAAATATCAAGATTCCTAGTATCCTGTGGTAATAGCAAGCGCTATGGATTTTCAGTTCTGCAAGGGTTTGTATGTGATGGTGGTAAGGTCTGATCGGTCCACATTTAAATTAGGTATTGGTTTTGTTAACGCTCAATTGATTTGTACATACCAAGGTACAAATTATACTAAAGGTAGCATGTTAACTTTGCAAGCAGTTCACGTTAATTAATTTGATGTGACCATACCTACATTTAATTAACCCAAACTGAAGAAAAATCTCAGAAAGAAACTAAACTTTCTTGGTTCAACAAAGTCACAATTAGGTGATTGATCAAATCTGTTCAATGTGACCCTATGAGTCATAGCTGGTGATACTGTGTCCCAAAGTGTGAACGATGATGTACTGAGGTGGGAGAGGGCACCTATGTTGCATCTTTCTGCTGTGATTAATGTTTTCAGATTTATGTCAAAATGGAGAATGCCATACAGTGTGATGAAGCTACATTGAGCATTGAGGTGAACAAGGACATCCATGTTGCAATACAAAATGGAGCCCGATGATGGGATGTCATAAAAAAAAAACAACTTTACATGGTCGGTAAGAGAATGAAAAGTGCCTGTTGATTAAGATAGGCCACATCAACCAACATTGTTGGTTTGGGATTCGAAGTAAGTGTTTATTTTTATAAAGAAAAAAGAGAATGAAACAATAAAATAATTTTTCTGTTGATTATGAAATACCCAACACTTTGTATTAAGTTGCTGTTCTACTGTGTTAGGTCCTTCATGTATCTGTTCAGTTAGGTACTCATTCAGAATTGTGTAATGTTATGTTGCACATGTTACTAAAATAAACAAGAAAATTACAGACTTGATATTGATGTTGAGGAGTGAAGTAAGTATAAACAAAAATACCTTCTTTCTAATACCTAACAGTATAGCTACCCGCAAACACAGATCGTCGTATCCTACGAATACGGTCACAGTTGCAAAACACCAACTTTACAGGAGACGGTTTTTTCTGATTATTTCGCAAAGTTTCTATTGAACGAGTGTGATTTTTTTTGGTAAAACGTTTTATCATATTTTCTGCTAAATTATCATAAAGGTTTCATAAATAAAAAAAACCTTTTTCCCTAGTTTTTGTCCCTTAGCACCTTGTTCCACGTGCAAGTTTCAAATCGACGTTATACTCAGCGCCATTGTGACCGTTTTCCACGCAGATTTCGCTTCACGTCCTCAACTAGGGGGGTAACAAACGTCTTTGTAAACTTATTCGACGGGATTATGATGGACAATTACACATTTTACGAAGGTCATAGTTTATTGTCCTTCATAATTTGGTTTTGTACCTTGATAATTTGCATCAGAAATTGTTTATTCATGCTGTACTTAGGATGCGCTGTACACCCAGACGATATGAAATGTATTTAGTTTGTCTAGCACTTAATCGACGACCTATATGGCGCAGCTGCTGGCGAAGGCCTTTAAGGGACTTCGTCGCTGGAGGTTGTGGGTTCGATTCTCGCCTTGGGAAAAATGTTCATACATTTATTGCCGCTGATTTGTCACAGCTGGTTGGTAGGTGCAGCTAAAATGCAACAAATCATTCGAAAGCCAAAACCGAGTTCGTGTAAAACTGTGCAATTGCTGACATACTAAACAAAATGTGTTTTCGTAAACTATGTAAAACTCGTCCTAGGGTTTCTTAAGGCATGATTTAATGTAATGATTGGAACAAATTTTTTAGTTATTATGGTAGGTAGGTACTCATATAAAAAAAGGTAATTTTATAATAAATAATGGAGTTTTCTGGCCACAACGCCCAGCCTAAACCGATGAAGCTAGAAAGCTGAAATTTGGTGGGCTGGACCTTTAACTACACAAATACCCGCTAATTAGGTTTTTTTTTCTTATTCCACCCCTAAAGAGGTAAAAGGGGGTTTTGAGGTTTTTGGTGTTTTTTGTATATCTGTAACCGGTGGTTCGATTGGTTAGATACTTACATTGAATACTAAACACACAAGAATAATGATCACTTGTTTCAGGAGTTTTCAAAATGTTCCTGAAAATTTAGTGAAACAGGTAATTAAAGTATGAGATTTATAATTTCATTCTGTATTGAAATATCTAAAACTTTCTAATGCAAGGTGCTATTGGCTTCAAATTTCATTATGTAATGATAGAACAGTAAATTAAAAAGGCAATATTATGTGATTTGTTTTAAGGAAAATTGCTAAGAACAATTAAAATACAAAACTATTCAACATTGTGTTTCAGTATTTTTGAAAATATTTCCGCAAACTGTAAATACGGTTATTGAAATATTGGATTTGTAATTTTTGGTAACGTATTTAAATGACTGTTACTATTTAACGTGCGCTGGTAATGCCCTCAAATTTTATTTATGTATTGAATATACATTAAATGGTTAAACATGTTTTAAGGTCTATTTAAACATGTTTTAAGTTTGACTTTTTACTACCCTAATTTAGAGATATGAAATCTCTAAATTAGGGTAGTAAAAAGTCAAACTTCTCGATATTTAGTTTCAATCCGATTGGTCTTGCATAAAATCTCTATTCAAAATTAATGAAATAATAACAATGAATGAATGTTTGAAGATTTATTAAAACTTCTCTCAAAATGGGCTAAGGTAGAATGTTTGAAGCATATCGTATGACAAGACTGCTTCAAATTTACTAAATAAAAAAATATACTGGAAACTTTTTAAAAAAGAATACTTAATTAATGGACATAAAAATGATATCATAGGCGTCTTTCCGATTTTGGTGAAATTCCGATTTTTTCTTATAATAGGGAATTAGCTGATTTCGTGAAAGTGTTTTACCCTAAACACGTCCACGCCAATGAAATTACAAGCGAGTCAGCTAGTTGTCATTACATTATACGAGCATTCATTACATGATTATTGCCATAATAGATTGATATCAGAGCCAAGGCATGGCGTATTCATCGATATTTTTTTTTGCTGTTAATTTTCTTACCTATTTATTATTTAAATGCTATAGTCTATTAAAAAAAACAACAAGTAATGGAATTAAAATTCGCAGATGTTTGTAGGAGTGTTCTGGTTGATTTTTATGTAGGTATAGAAAAAAAAAATTATATCTATAAGGTCTATTGTGTTAAGTCATCTGATACCCAAAACACATGTTTTAGTCGATTGTTCAGCATTTTATTTATTCATCCTATTAATCTCGTTACTGTATCCAGATTAGAGAACTCGTCAGTGAGCCTGTCTGAATCCAACTACTATGTGGTTGCTCACGTTATAATATTAAAAAGAAAACACATATTTATTTCGCTGTTTTGTACTCTGTCGTCTGATGACCTTATTTGTAAGCTTATATTAGCATTTTCCGTGCTTTCATAACCAAAGACAATTCATGTGCCTAGCCAAACTATTAAAATGCACTTCGTAGTCGACAAACAGTGCGGTAATCCGCGCCCGCGCGCCTTTTCGCCCGCGCTACATGGTTACTCTGGAGTATGTAACCGTATTCGCCGGGAAATATTGTGATCTTTGCGTTTTTCACGTGGAAGAAAGTGCCAAAGCTGTTTGTTAACTTTTTCGTCGGGCTAAATCCATCAATGCAATTGTGACCAAATTTTAAAATCTTAATAACTTTTTTATTTTTAGTATTTTTTATATTTTTTTGAACTGGTATGATGTAAATCATAATGGAGATTCCAAAAATGCAATAAAAATAAAAAGTCACACTGGCGACTGTGACCCTATTCGTAGGATACGACGAGATGATCATGCTGTGTGATTTATTATGTTGTCGTGTTGGCATCTTGGGTTCCTACACCTAAGATTAGTCCTCCAGACATAAACGGTTATGTCTGACTGGACAAGTGTGGGCTGGCATATTGAGTACGGTGTCTCAATATTGGCTCTACATGCATACGGTGTTGCATGGAAGAGTCGTGTTGGCATCTTGGGTCCCTACACCCAAGATTAGTCCTCCATCTGGCTGGACTGGTGTGGTTGGGCATATTGAGTGTGGTGTCGCACATGCATATAGTGTTGCATGGCAGAGCTGGTGTGTGCATCGTAAAATTTTGTGTTGTCTCTAAACAGTGATCAGATGTTGTTTGTTTATGGAGATAGTTCCATCTTGTGAGTCTAGTCTGATTAATTCAGTGTTGGCTTATGGATAACTGATGTGTTTTTGTTTCGGGTCCTCTCATCTCTCTGGTAGTACCACCGCGGATCTCATCTGTGGTCGGTAACTATCACTGGTTGTTTCCTAGTTGTCTGCACATGAGTGGGGCCTATACTAGGGCCGTTCTCACGAAATGGAGCGTTGTGGATGGAGGTGTCGGCAGGGTGTCTGTGCTGCAGTAAGTAACGTGCGTGCGGCGGGGCCAACTTGTGTCTGACTGATCCGTGCGTTGATCTCGGAAGGTTTATTGTCAGGTTGGACGAGCGATTTTGTGTAATTTCGGGTCTTTGTGCATTTCAGCACTGTCTGTGGTGATTGCGAGGAGCGTGGATGCTCCAAGGTGAGTCTTTTTTTTTTCTATCATCTAAGCCAGGCTAGCGAGATTTTTGTTGGCTATTTCTCCGGGCTGAGAGTGGCTGTTCATCGGGCTGGCATGGCGGAGGCTATTTCTCCGACAAGACGGTGTGGAATTGTCTTAGTTTTGTGTATGTGGCTAAGTATCAAGGTGGTCAACTTAGTTAGGTACCTACCATATAACTTGTGGTGGCTAAGACTAGCGTCCGCGGACGGCCGCATGTCAGGTAGGCCGTAAAGACGCAGTTGGTGTTTTGGGTAGACTGGTGAAGTTTTTGTCTTTGGAAAGGGTTCTGTTACCATAGAGATATAGACCCCTTCTGTCTTTGGTTCTGTCAAAATGACACTGACAACTGAAGTGGAGCCTCCCCGTATCTGGCAATCATGATAGAGCGACACAGAAAAAATATGGCGCTCGAGGCATGACACCGGGTCTTGGGAAGAAACCACAATTGTAGCAGTTGTTTTATTGAGTTTTGGTCTATACTCCCTCTAATCTGGGCCAGCTGGTATCGGCGAGCCTAAATATGTGTCAAATTTCAATACTGAAGTAAGCAGAATTCGAACGATTTACAGTGTCTGTAATCGATTTACGCTGATCTTTCAGTATGTATTCACCACAAATATAACAAAATAATTATATCAGGATTGTTAACACAATTTCTGGACGTACTAGCCATAATGAAAAAGTAACATAAACTTTATTGATGTTATTGTAATAATGACTATTTCCGAACAAGAACGTAAAAAACTTTAAATGAGGGTAGTAAGTAAACTAGAGCTGATGAGTTAAAATGACGTATGACAAAAATATTGTACACTAGCGGCCCGCCCCGGCTTCGCACGGGTATTAAACAACAATTTCAGAAATTAAACACACTAAAACGATGGGTTTTACAGTTTTCATACGGATCTTTACTTTTTTTAACAGCATTGGGGTTTTCGACATTGACTCGACATTCCAAAACTGACACTGGCCGTAGAGAAAAAGCAAGCACCGTGCGCTATACAACCTCTTTTTCTATTCTGACAATAGAAAAAGAAAAAGAGGTTGAATATGCAGCCCACGGTTCAATTATTGAATTTTTCATGCGGATCCCTAACTTTTTTGAAAATATTATATAGCCTATGTTCATCACGGAAAATTAAGGATTCTAATGGTGAAAGAATTTTTTAACTCGGTTCAGTAGTTTCGGAGCCTATTCAATTCAAACAAACAAACAAACATACAAACGAACAAACAATCAAATCTTTCCTCTTTATAATATTAGTATAGATTACCTACTTTATCGATCATAAACACAAACAGAGCGGCACCAAAAAAAAAAAAAATTTGTAGGCCTGTGTAATCATTATGAGATAAGATAACACAGGGTGTTATGTTAGTGTAAAGCCTACAGTCCTTTGCTTGCTCTGCTTCTTTATATTCGTAAAATATATTCTGATTCTGGTCACACTGACATGACACTGTCAGTAGTGTCAGTCAATTTGTCAATTCAATTCAGCCCAGCCAGTCAGTCCATCTTTGTGATTGTGTTTGTAAAGAAAGTTTTGAATTTTAGCAAATTTACCTTACATTTAGCCATTATTAAGACACAGCATCAAAGATCTTGGAATCATAGACCAAATTCATATTGCATAGACTTTTTAAGCGGACGTGCAATTTCCATAATACAAGGCAAAATCTCAAGTTGCATCCAGTTTCTAACTTTTTGCA
Source organism: Eupithecia pulchellata (assembly GCA_963931895.1). Classification (NCBI taxonomy): domain Eukaryota; kingdom Metazoa; phylum Arthropoda; class Insecta; order Lepidoptera; family Geometridae; genus Eupithecia; species Eupithecia pulchellata. The sequence continues at coordinate 2,796 of CAWVOY010000079.1, read as the reverse complement.
AGTTTAAGTACATACTCAAGTCTTGACTGTGACAATAGAATACCTACCACTGATTTAGGTCTAGGCTATTAGCTCGGTAAGTACCAACCTGCCCAATATTAGAATAGGTACTGAACTTCTAAGGCATTCTTATCCAGCCAATGTAATGTAATGAAAGGTAGACTGGGAAGACTTAATTACCGCTTTATTTAAAAGTACTGCAACTTATAAGTATTTTTAATGGGTTACTCTAAGCTACTGATAATTAACAAATAAACAGTCCTTGTTTAGTAACTGTATTTTTTTATGAGTCCCTCCATAGGAGGCCTTGGCCAGGCTGTGGGACGCAACAGGCCTAATAACTATCCGACTAAGTATCCCATATCATGGGAGACTGTTTGCAGCAGTAGGGTTGAGTCCATACAGACATTTTGACCCCTAAATATTTCAAGCGTTGAACATTGACATTGACTACCCAGTCCCTAAATGGACTAGATCATGGCGATAAAGTTTAAAAGTAAAAATTCCATGTGAAACAAAGTTCACAGGTTCAGCTAGTATTGAATAATATTGGCACTTTCTATTCAACTTTGAATTTCAGCAGAGACAGTTGGTGGTTAATTTTATTTTCTACAAACTTGATGTCTTGCCATTTCAGATGTGTCATCTTCTCTATAGCTAATTGTATTTCACAGCCATGTTCTGCTCCGCTTACTTATTTTGGTGCCAATGCTGATGATATTGATGACAAATTATTAGTTTAAATAAATATACAATAAGATAAGTGTCTGAGATTCCCTCCGAGTACAAGCGAACGTCACGTCCCTAGGTACTTGCAAAAGGAAATGTCAATCTACTCACTCGTACACTTATACTTGTTACCTTATCACCTATTGCAATTGTTCTTGCCATCAACATGTGGTTTTTATATATAGGTATGTATAGCAAAAATACTAAAAACAGTAAACCAAATTAATGCAATCAAAAATTAATATAATAATATATTAATATTAATGAGTCAATAAAAAAGAGAGTTTCCGTTGAAACCTAAGGATTAAAGTGACATTGCCTCTGGAGTTGAAGCCAGGCAGTGAGATCACCTCGAGCCCACTCCGTGGTTCTCTGGCTAATATTATTGAAATATTATTTATGGATAGGTAAAGAATGAATATTCTGCACTACTTTATCAAAATATATAAACCACCAATATATGTATATACATAATTATGATATGATAGCAATCTGTTTTAGATAGGTATTTATCATGGTGATAAGTTGAATTGACTCAAGTTCAATCAAGATAAAGCCAGAAACATAAAAGGACATTATTATTAATTAGGTAGCTAGCTAGAAAAATAGCTACATTACAAATCTAGTGTTGGTATGGAGCTAGCTGATAGTAATGTAATGAGATCTGACTGGATACTTGAATTTGTTTGAAAACCAATTAGGTTTCAAATAAAGTTTAGAGTTCATTCATCTTTTAAAAATTAAATAATGTAGTTACATTAAGTGTCTTCTAATTTATTTATTTAATTTTTATAAATAAGACAGATCCAGCATTAGCAGGGATAAGACTTATTTGAATGGTTCTCATTGTATATAAAACATCACTCTCAGGCTATAGTCATAGAAAATGACACATCTGGGTCTCTGTCCCCAGTACAAAGAGATGATCAACAACAAAGGGATGATCCCTGTGGAACTCACAGGGATCATCCCTTTGTCTTCTTCTTGTCTTGATATTTGTTAATGATGTTTCACAATGCTTTATTCACAGTCACTTACTTAGTTTTGTTGATGATATGAAGATCTTGGGGCTATCAAATTACCCGAGGAGAGGATGTGACCAAGCTTCAGGCTGATCTTACAAGATATATTTATTTAATTTGGATTTCCATCAGCTTTACTGATTACGAAACAATTTAAAATAGATACAGATATCTAATAGGCATTCACAAATAGATTTTTAATAAACAACCTATAAGTGTGAACAATTAAACATACAACATATACACTTATTCAAAAAAACATGTGATAAATACCCTAGACTATGTAGAGACCTGAATAGACTTATTTTAAAAGATAATCCGCGTTCAGCCAAGTTTAAGAAAAGTTTTTTGACTCTGTGTAAAAATAGGTACATAATAAAATACCAAATGACATAAAATATCAAATAATACTATATTTGTAATAATAATAAAACAGTAAAGGAAAAGGAAACGTGTAAACAAGAAGTATGTGTCGCCTTGCCTCGCTCAACATCTTGCTGAATTTATTGACATTTCTACTCGTCCATACTTTAAATGAATTTCGTCTATCAGACTTAATTCCATCAAGTTGGACACGTAGTAAGAGGTTGTGTCTAATCTGTTCACGCGGTACATTGAAGTCTAATCACCCAGACAGCGATTGACCAGAGTTTGTCTACGTTAACTTAATTAATATAGTTTATTTATTACATATTCCGCGTCATTGAAGTCTAATCACCCAGACAGCGATTGACCAGAGTTTGTCTACGTTAACTTAATTAATATAGTTTATTTATTACATATTCCGCGTCGTTCGAGCTATTGTTAATTTTATATTAATGTCGCTGTGCAGGTTGCAGTCGAGGAGGCGGGGCGGCGCGGGGACGGGGCGGGGACATGGTGCCATGGCCATGTCGCGGCGCGTGACGCGCAAGTGGGAGGTGTTCGGGGGCCGCAACCGGTTCTGGTGCGACGGGCGGCTGATGACGGCGCCGCAGCCGGGCGTGTTCGCGCTCACGCTGGCGCTGATCACGGGCACGTGCGCGCTGCACTTCGCGTTCGACTG
>CAWVOY010000078.1:0-17493 GCA_963931895.1 Eupithecia pulchellata | reverse complement strand
CCCGCCCCCGCCCCCGCCGCCGCGCACGCACACCGTCTGCTGCAGGATTATGTACCCGTAGTCGAACGCCTGCAACCCACACAACACAACACTTTAACAACTTGCACTAGGCATTTGATCAATTAAATTAAATATTTATTTCTGTAACAGGCTTACAATAAGTTATTCCTTAATTTAGACCCTCATTTATGTATAAAAAAACTTGTGTTTGAGGATCTCGCTCTCTTCTATAACAAACGTTACAGATTTGTGACGTGTCCAAGACTCCTGTACGGTCTAAAGGTAATAAAGCACTTTGATATTGATTTTGATTCCATGTCTGTCTTCTAAACTACCTACGTCTATATGGAATTCATGATATCTCCTTACTTTTTTATGACAGAGAATACAATATGTAATGATACAAATATTCTGTATCTCACACCAAAAAACAGAAACACAAGACAGGAAATGACAAATATAGGATGCGGATAGGATATTGTAGTGCAGAGTAATAATTACATTATGGAAAACGGTCTTCGGGGTCCTTAATTACAATGGGTGTACCCCAGGGATCTACATATCCTCGGTCCTTTTTCTATTTTTAGTTTAAATAAACCAACATCCCCCTCCTACAAATAATAGGAAAACGGTATTCGGAGTCTGTAATTACAATGGGTGTGCCGCAGGGATCTATCCTTGGTCCTTTCCTATTTTTAGTTTATATTAACCAACATGCCCCATCCTGTAAATAATAATCATGAGACTGTATTGTTTGCCGAAAATATTTTTTTAAAATTAAACGACCTAACATACATTTCGGCAATGTGAAAAGTGCAATATCAAAAGAAAGCCAAAACTTAATGTATAAGATTTATCCTACCTTATATTAAACTAGGGGCCCGCTCCGGCTTCGCACGGGTATTAAACAAAAATTTCAGAAATTATACCCACTAAAACGATGGGTTTCACAGTTTTTATACGGATCTTTACTTTTTTTAACAGCATTGGGGTTTTTGACATTGACTCGACATTCCAAAACTGACACTGGCCGTAGAGAAAAAGCAAGCACCGTGCGCTATACAACCTCTTTTTCTATTCTGATGCGCCATAATAGAAAAAGAGGTTGAATATACAGCCCACGGTTCAATTATTGAATTTTTCATGCGGATCCCTAACTTTTTTGAAAATATTATATAGCCTATGTTCATCACGGAAAATTAAGGATTCTAATGGTGATAGAATTTTTTAACTCGGTCCAGTAGTTTCGGAGCCTATTCAATTCAAACAAACAAACAAACATACAAACAATCAAATCTTTCCTCTTTATAATATTAGTATAGACAAATAAACTTATAAGGAAAAAGATTAGATAAATTCAAAGAGATAAATATAACGACGGTACCATGTCAATATTGCCGCAACACTACTACAACAAAACTCCAACGGAAGTGAAAAACATTATTTTCAAACCGCCTTCCTACTTCGATTATCTATACTAATATTATAAAGAGGAAAGATTTGATTGATTGTTTGTTTGAATTGAATAGGCTCCGAAACTACTAGACCAATTTGAAAAATTCTTCCACCATAAGAATCCTAAAATTTCTGTGATGAACATAGGCTATAAAATATTTTCAAAAACGTTAGAGATCCGCATAAAACTTCAATAATAAAACCATAGCGCTATACATCAACTTCTTTTTTTTTCTTTTTTTGTGCTGCACGCTTTTGCTGTAACTCAACTTCAACTTCTTTTTTTATGGCACCGCTTTTGCTACGACGACTCCGCCAGGGCCAGTTATGGATTGTCATAGACATCACAATTCGTTACCGGGGTGCGAGAGGAAACTCTGTCAAAAAATATACAAGCTTCAAGATTGGAACCATGCGATGTAGGCAATATAGCGGTGCGAGAGAAAAGTCAATGCCAAAAAAATAAAGTGTTCCCTTTTTTTCTTTATATAAGTAAAGGAGGTAAAGGTACAATTATAAAAAGGAAAGATTTTATTGTTTGTTTATGGTTTGAATTGAATAGGTTCCGAAACTACTAGACCTTTTTGGAAAAAAAATCATCATTAGAATGATAATCATAGGCCATATAATATTTTTAAAGTTAGTGATCCCTATGAAAACTTCAATAATAAAGTATCTTATCTAACGTGTGTGTGTGTAAGAACTTAAAATTCTTTAAATACCCGTGCGAAGCCGGGGCGGGCTGCTAGTACTTAATAAAGTACATATAAGTATCACATTAGATGATTTATTTTTGTGGACGTAGAAAAGGACTAGAACACTCGAACAAATAATCTGCAGATCTTACAAATATTAGTCCCGAGGCGGGAATCAAACCGCAACCTCCTGCGTTGTAAGCCCACCGCGCTAACAGGTCGTCGATATATGTACCTACCTAAACGACAAAGTTCAAAAAACCCTCGGCGCGCGAGTTACACTCGCACTTGTCGTACTTGTTTTATTTTCAGGATCCTGACACAGATAACACACGCTCATGGACTGGCCCAGATCATCTAAAAGTGATAAAAATCAACAAAGACGAACAATTTTGGAATTTAAATATGTTACCTAAGTTGCAAGCTTTTTATGAAAAATGTTTACTACCTGAAATTATCGATTCGAGAAAAGCTCGATCAATGCCTTTGCGGGAAATATTTTTGTAATTATATGATAAATGACTATACTCAAATAAATAATTATTAGTGACATTTGTATGTTTTATTTATATAAACAGGTTACAACCGTGAAATCCATCCACCGAACTCCATTCTATGAAAACTTATATTATCTGAAGAATAAAAAAACTTGCTCGAAAAATAACAATTGAACTAATAACAATTTGAAGCCATGGAAATTCATAATATCACTTTTATATCCATGTCAATGAATGTGTAAGAACTTGATCTTTTCGAAGTGTGCATTTAATGTATTTATGTAAATAAAGTTTTTGATTTTGAACAACATGTCTTATGACTAGCAGGCGAAGTAAGCGCAGATGCCTCTGTTTTATAGAGTGTGGGGTGCAAGACAAAGACAAGATAAAGAGAGAAGCTGACCTGTTTGACTTGTATGGCTCCGTAGCTGGAGCGGCCGATGTCGTTCCCGGGCGTCAGCGGGTCCTCGATGCACAGCAGCGACGGACGGTGGCCCTCGTTCATCTCCTGGACATACAACACTTACATCATCTTATGGACGATATACTTCTTATTTGTGAGTTCAGGCACACGGCCAGTGTCTCGAAACAGATGTTAGCCTATGCACAAGACTGCTCAAACCTAATTTACCTATCACACCACTCGGGCGGTGATCGTCTTACACTTCTTCAGTGCAGCAATACCTGGTGCGCCCAGCTGAACATTCCCGAGGTTTTCTCTGAAACGCCTTTCTTTCATTCTTTTCCTAAATTTAATAATTAGTAAATGATGATTTTCATTATCATCGCCATTCGTAAAATAAATGGCCTTGCCAATGGCCATAGTAGTATGGCTAAGTTCAGACCTGTGTGTGGCTTCCCTTCGAAGTAAACTAACACGTAGTTGCGGAGGAGCTCACGGAACCCAAGTGGGGTCCGAAACATTGCAGTTATACTACGTCATAGAGATAGATAGATTGTCCCGACCTTCTCAGTAGAATTAACCTTCATGCCCCGTCCAAATTCACCCGATTTCTATACCTATTGTTGGTACAAACTATCGACAAAACTCATTTTTGTGGCGAACAAGCGATATTTTCAATAAGATCTGCAGGCACCCTGAAGATCTATTCTGTACGAGCGTAAATTCAGCCAGACAGCGACTGACCAGAGGTTACTTTAATAGTGACGTAGATATTTAGGTTTACCTACATTCACTTTATGTATATAGTTTATTCCTTATCTGATTATTCCATGACGTCCGAGCTTTTGTTTATTTATGTTCACGTGTTGTTAAATTGTAACTAGGTATACGTGAAAATCTTTAATTGGCTCTCTGATGTTATTACTGTAACTGATTAAGTTTGTTTAAGACGTTGATTTTCCAGCAAACTAAATAAAATAAATAATAAATAAATAGATATAAATTTATTTGAGGTACTACGAACACAGAACACAACTTCCATTTGTAAGATCGTTTAGAGTTTGTAATATTTTTGTTATTATCATCATCATCATCATCATCACCAGCCTATAATAGTCCACTGCTGGACATTTTTGTTATAATAGTGCGTAATATTTTTTATTTCGGCGGGATCGAGAAGTTTTGGGATAAATATAGAATTACCGTGAGAGTTGGTGTTTGTGTTGTAGGTACCTTCTGTATGTCATCCTTGGAGACGTAGCTGCCGCCGTTCTTGACGCGGATGGCGGTCTTGACGTAGTTGAACTTGCGGCCGTACAGCTCGAAGAACTCGATGAGCAGCACGCCCAGGTTGTGCGGCTGGCGCAGCCGCTCCGGCCGCGGGTGCAGCTGCAGGAAGCTGAGGACGGACCATTCACACTCTACACTACTTGTTATAAATAAATAATGCTGGACAATCCACACAGCACCATCTAGCCCCAAGCTAAGCAGAGCATGTTATACATGTATACATTTACATTACATAGTTAGATGTGTATAAACAAGTACGACAAGTGCGAGTGTAACTCGCGCGCCGAGGGTTTTGAACTTTTGTCGTTTAGGTAGGTAGGTACGTATATGACAACCTCTTGGCGCGGTGGGCTTACAACGCAGGAGGTGGAGGTTTGATTCCTGCCTCGGGACTAATATTTGTAGGATCTTCAGATTATCTGTTCGGGTGTTCTAGTCCTTTTCAGTACACAAAAATAAATCATCTAATGTGATACTTATACTTTATTAAGCAACTGCTTTATTTAACAGCTATCGTAGTAATATCAATAACACAATAACACAAGCTTTGCTTAGCTTGTGAGTAAATGATACTGTGTGGATTATCTAGAATACATACCTATCTCTTCTCAAAAATTTTGAGAACAACGGTTTTGGTGCGTTACTACAGAGATTAGTGGGTAGGTAAGTGGGTTGGTAACTACATTTTTTTTTCGGCTTTTTTCAACCTATTTCACTAAGTATGAAACTTAGACGATTTTCAAAACCTGTTTTGTAGTGTCGAAATCCATACCTTTGATTTGATATTACTCTCAATGAAATAGCCCCCATTGTATGAAAATTAGTTTTTTGACCATATTTCAAAAAGTATTATATTTACAGACTTCTCTATATTTTTCCTGTAAAATATAGATCTATATCTACAAACGCTTAGTACATTTTACATCAATCACTCTGCAATCTTCGGAGATAAGGGGGGGGAATGGTAAATTTTTTGACCTTTTTCAAAATATTTCGAAAAGTATAAAACTTATCGAAATTTCAAAAACTGTATTGAAATGTACAAACCAATACCTTTCATTTGATACCCAACTCGGTGGGGTAGTCACCCCTTTAGAAAATTTTCCCGCCCTTTTTTGACCTTATTTCAAAAAGTATTATTTTTACAGACTTCTCTATATTTTTCCTGTAAAATATAGATCAATATCTACAAACACTTGGTACATATCACATCGAACGCTTTGCAATCTTCGGAGATAGGGGGGGGGGGGGGGGGTACCGGTCAATTTTTCGACCCTTTTCAAAATATATCAAAAAGTGTAAAATCTATCGAAATTTCAAAAACTGTATTGGAATGTACAAGCCAATACCTTTCATTTGATACCCAACTCGGTGGGGTAGTCAGCTCTTCAGAAATTTTTCCCGCCCTTTTTTGACCATATTTCAAAAACTGTTATTTTTACAGACTTCTCTATATTTTTCCTGTAAAATATAGATCCATATCTACAAACACTTGGTACATATTACGTCGATCGCTCTGCAATCTTCGGAGATAGGGGGGGGGAACGGTCATTTTTTTGACCTTTTTCAAAATATTTTAAAAAGTATAAAACCTACCAAAATTTCAAAAACTATTTTGAAATCTACAAACATGAACCTTTCATTTGATACCACTTTTGACTTTGTACGTTCCATTTAAAATTTCGATTTCAAAATTTGTATGGAAAATCTTCATTTTGATTTTTATTTATTTTCATTTATTTTTCTATAAATATGTGCGGGCGCACAAAATGTATTATTATTTCAAATTTCAAGTCAATAGCTGCAGTAGTTTCTGAGATATTAAGGATTCAAAACACAAAACAGACCCAAAGCGATTTCATAAGGGTTTTGCAACCGATGGCAAAACCCTAAAAACGACCAGTCCAGATATGTCCCGACGCGGGAATCGAAACCGCAACCTCCTGCGTCGCAGGCGGACCCTCGCCCACCGCGCCACAGAGGTCGTCAAATACTGTTACAGTTATCTTGATGTATACAAGAGGCACCGGACGATCGTTACCTGATGCACATGAGTATGAGCGAGTAGGAGGAGATGCCGCCCGTGAACACCTCGTTCAGGTCGCGCTGCAGCAGGAACTGCTTCAGCACCATCACCAGCCGCGACAGCACCGGGTACTTCTCCTGGAACACATTCACACAGATACATAGCACTCCTCTCACACCTCACAACAAGCTCTGATTGAGGCGACGCTGTGCGTCTAGCATTATTCATCTCCTATCAGCATAATGAACATGTCTTTCATCTTTCGATGAGGCCCCGCCCCCGAAACTTGGGAAACACAGGTTTGGTGATCTTGTTTCTGATCTTGACAAGCGTGTTGTGCTGATGATCACCAGATCATCAGCACAACACGCTTGTCAAGATCAGATCAAATTTCTCAGAAATGAGTCTAAGGTCTTCATCTTATTGTCAGGATGTTATTGTGTCACTGTCTTTCTTATTAACATCTTCCTTAAAGAAAGGGATGTTGAAATCTTCTTTACTATGACGTAAAACGTGCATGTTATTTTGTCAATTCTTAAGAAACCAAGAACTGAATGATTCAAGCCAACGTTTGTTTATGAAAAACGTGACTCGCCCTTATCAAATCGTGTACTCTAATGATAGTAGAGACGGTTGTTTATTAAATGACATTTTAGACAAGACACTGACCTTGAAGTGTTTGATAAGCTCAGCACTCTTCACTCCGCTGCTCATGTTGAATGATATATCCACCTGGAATAGACAACAATACAATGTACACCGTATTCCATTCATATACATGCATTACTAGAGTATTCTGCTATCAATTTTAATAAAAGTCTCCTCCTAGTGCCCACTATAGATACTGTACTATGGTGTATTATCTTATTACATTTAGATAAGATGTACTCAGTACAGTAAAATTCTGCAAGTTTTGATTTACAAGAACATGTTTGGGAGCGACTCTCGCCAGTTTTGCCGGAACATCCACTAAAGTAAATAAACTATGTACTTTGTACTATGTACTTTTTGATATCATCATCATCATCATCACCAGCCTATAATAGTACACTGCTGGACATAGGCCTCCCCTAATGAGCGCCACACTTTTTGATATATCGTTATATAAGTTGTTACAAAATCTACCTGAACATATCCTCAGCTAGCTTTTTACTGTCAATTTCAAATTGATTTGAGTGCGATGAGAAGTTCTTCTCTGCAAGCTCTCGGTCAAATTCAGTTTGCTTCTTATGACAAAAAAATTGTTAGTGAGTGACATTGAAATGGCCGCCGCACCGGTCTAATGTGAAGCTATATTTTTGAATAAATAATTTAATTTTTTATTTAATATCTATTGACTGTAGTTTGTGCAGCATTATTTACCACACACAGTATAAAACAGTGTCGCTTCCCCCTGTCTGTCTGTCACAACGTATGCTTAGATCTTCTCCACGCAACATATTATTTTGAAGCGGATTTTTAATAAAAAGTGTGATTCAACGCCTGATCTTGAACTTCATTTCAGTAGCCTATCCCATGTTGTTTTTAGGGTTTTGCCATCGGTTGCAAAACCCTTATGAAATCGCTTTGGGTCTGTTTTGTGTTTTGAATCCTTAATATCTCAGAAACTACTGCAGCTATTGACTTGAAATTTGAAATAATAATACATTTTGTGCGCCCGCACATATTTATAGAAAAATAAATGAAAATAAATGACAAATCAAAATGAAGATTTTCCATACAAATTTTGAAATCGAAATTTTAAATGGAACGTACAAAGTCGAAAGTGGTATCAAATGAAAGGTACTCGTTTGTAGATTTCAAAATAGTTTTTGAAATTTCGGTAGATTTCATACTTTTTAAAATATTTTGAAAATGGTCAAAAAAATGACCGTTCCCCCCCCCCTATCTCCGAAGATTGCAGAGCGATCGACGTGATATGTACCAAGTGTTTGTAGGTATTGATCTATATTTTATAGGAAAAATATAGAGAAGTCTGTAAAAATAATACTTTTTGAAATATGGTCAAAAAAGGGCGGGAAATATTTCTAAAGGGGAGACTACCCCCCCGAGTTGGGTATCAAATGAAAGGTATTGGTTTGTACATTCCAATGCAGTTTTTGAAATTTCGATAGATTTTATACTTTTTGATATATTTTGAAAAAGGTCGAAAAATTGACCGGTACCCCCCCTCTATCTCCGAAGATTGCAGAACGATCGATTTGATATGTACCAAGTTTTTGTAGGTATTGATCTATATTTTACAGGAAAAATATAGAGAAATCTGTAAAAATAATACTTTTTGAAATATGGCCAAAAAAGGGCGGGAAAAATTTCTAAAGGGGTGACTACCCCACTGAGTTGGGTATCAAATGAAAGGTATCAGTTTGTACATTTTAATGCAGTTTTTGAAATTTCGATAGGTTTTATACTTTTCGAAATATTTTGAAAAAGGTCGAAAATTTGACCGTTCCCCCCCCCTCTATCTCCGAAGATAGCAGAGTGATCTATATAAAATGTACTAAGCGTTTGTAGATATAGGTCTATATTTTACAGGAAAAATATAGAGAAGTCTGTAAAAACAATACTTTTCGAAATATAGTCAAAAAAACGAATTTTCATACAATGGGGGCTATTTCATTGAGAGCAATATCAAATCAAAGGTATGGATTTCGACAATTCAAAACAGGTTTTAAAAATCGTCTAAGTTTCATACTTAGTGAAATACGTAGAAAAAAGTCGAAAAAATAACTGTAGGTACCAACCCACTTACCTACCCACTAATCTCTGTAGTAACTGTAATAGTAGGGTTCCACAGCGCCACGAAACCGTTGTTCTCAAAATTTTAAAGTCCATACCCAATGTGTTCCACTGCGCTCGAAGAATATTTAGATAATAAGATTATTGAATTCATGAATTCCACCGTGCTCCAAAAAAATATGAGAAGAGTAATGTATCCTGGATAATCCACACAACATCATTTAGCGACAAGCTAAGCAAGCTTGTGTAATTCGTACTACTACGATATCTGTTATACTTAATAAAGTATATATAAGTATCACATTAGATGATTTATTTTTGTGTACGTAGAAAAGGACTAGAACACTCGAACAAATAATCTGCAGGATCTTACAAATATTAGTCCCGAGGCGGGAATCAAACCGCAACCTCCTGCGTTGTAAGCCCACCGCGCTAACAGGTCGTCAATATATGTACGTACACCTAAACGACAAAAGTGCAAAACCCTCGGCGCGCGAGTTACACTCGCACTTGTCGTACTTGTTTAATTTAGTAAATTTGACATGACCTACTGTGTTCCTATGGATGAATAAATAAACTGAAGTGAAGAGGAAGATCTACATGTATTGCGTGCATTAGTATCAGCATTGCACGCGCGCGAAGGGGCAGGGGCCGGTCGCAAGTTGACAATCCAAGCCAGCGCGTCACCAGCGCGTCACCAGCGCGTCACCAGCGCGTCACCAGCGCGGGTACAGTGTCGCAGGTACCTTGACGTCGGAGTACTTGTCGGTCATCTTGACGATGGGCACGGTGGCCTTCTCCAGCACCTTGATGCTCTCCTTCTCCGCGATGTCCTGCACCACCAGCTCGCGCTCCAGCGTCCACAGCGGCAGCTTCTCCCACTGACCTGCGACAATCAATACCCACCCACCACACATCACTCTCTTATATCTGCGCCTCATCTAGCCTAGCCTAGCCTAGCCACGAGAACAAAGCTTCTCTTGTGCCCAAGTACAATGTCATATTTTAAGGGTTTCGAGATCGGTTTGAAAAGCCGGTCGTATATACCTAGTCTACTGATACCAGGAAGTTACGTCATATTTCTATGTACAATTTTTTCATGCATTGTTGAGATCGCATCTAGGATTTTAATGAGGGATATTACAACATGTTTTAGTTCAGGCACGCAATTTAAAAATCTGGAATATTTCTCTCAAGAGATTTGAAATTTCTAAATCTGGATAGTCTCTCCAGAGATTTTGCTCACGAATTACCCATCAATCTATTGGAAAGGCAGTTCCACCAACACAAGTGTATTCATAACGTAAAGTGTGATGGCATTGCAATGTGGAGTCGTCTTCAGTTGTCATGACATCAGCCTGCCAGCAGAGCAGGTCTACAAATTAGGGTAACATTGTAGCTCCTGAGTCGCCGCCGAGGCCGCGCCGTGAGTCACGCTCCCACAATGCGTGCGTACTGCGATCCGCCATTCAACCATGGACCAATTAGATGGTTCACTTGCGGAACTCCTAACAACAACTACTCTGACTAACACCAGCCGGGAGATCATTTTCGGCGATAGCGGGACCGGAAAAGGGCTTTTTGTTTTAATAGACGATTTTGCCGGCGCGCGTGAACTATGCTATGGAAACTTGAAGAATACGCGATCTCCGCCTAGAATACAACGACAGGGCACTCTCGTGGTTTAATAATTCATACTTTGTCTAAACTATAAATAAGTACCTACAAGTAAATAACACTCAATTAGATAGACTGTTTAAGCGCAAAGAAGTAAACATACTACAGTTTAATTGATCGTAATGGCATTCGACACGTCGCGCGTCGATTTGTCTGTTAAAGATTTAATCCGAGCAAAGCGCGTGCAAATCCGTGCGACGAAGCTATTACATTATAAATATGTAGGTAAGACTTCAAGAGGACAGGACCCCAACCTGTGTTGAACAGTTTGTCGAGGAATTACCTATATTGTAAGCCCGAATCGCAGCGACGCGACAACCTACACACGTAGGTGCGCTCCGCAGCTGATACTGTAGGTAATGACCTCGCTACACTGTGTCATTTACTTTATCTTATGCAACGGTTTGTTTATGAACGGGCTTGCAGTACTAAGTGCCAGTAGTTTCCGCGCTGCCTCTGCCACACACAACTAACAACAAACAGCGCTACGTAATGTAGTAAGGGAGTTTATTTTACTTACGCCGCGCCGGTGCCGGTGGATTATATGATTAGGTCTTAATTGTACGATTAAATATATAATATAACATTTAGACGTAAAATAATGGCAAAGGTGGGCTCAACCTTAAAAAGAGTTCTCTTCCAGCAAACCTTATTGGGAGAGAGATAAAGGTGTTCTTTGATGAAGAAAGAAGAAACGATCGGGCCTTTGTAATTCAATTGCACTTTAACTACAGGGTCTTTTACGAATAAGCTTTTATTAATATTATGTATGTAAGTACCTACTTGCAAACGTATAGTAAATGAGAGAAAGCTCAGAACCGAGAGGTTCCAGACAGGAGCCTGGACAGGAGTCTTCTGTCAGAGCCCGTCGGAAGCTAAGATCCACTTTGATACGCTGAGGATCCACATGAGTGAATGCGTGTGTCAAAGAAAAATATGGAAGTACGAGTAAGACGCGTTCAATGCTTTGAAGAAACAATAGCCGTCGATATTACAATGAGTACCAAACCGACAGCTGAACGATCGCCCATCAATCTATTTACGCCCAGGTGGCCTCCACGGCGGCCGCGCCTCGTAGAATATTCAGCCACCAACAGACAGAAGGTAGGTACAGTTTAGTTTTGTTTAGAGCCTTCATCATCAGCCTATAATAGTCCACTGCTCACAGGTAGACAGGTAGGTAGGTACAGTGCTAACCAAAAACTGTCTGTGTGTCTACTGTTCTGTGGAGCGTATTTATTGCCTAGACTGTACTCGTAATAATCTCTGCGTGACGCCCCGCGTTGCCGGGCGCCTGCGCCTCACTGATAGCGATTGTTACAAATTTGAGCAGTGCGAGATATTTTAATTCATGAACGAAGTTAGGATTTTTAAAAGGCTACACCATTTGATACCATGACAGAAGCTCTGTCCTCGATAAAACATCAAGCGATGCGCTTTGTCCGCTCTCAATGTTTCCTAAGGAGCTTTGTAAAGGCGAGGGTTGAAGTGGAGCTCAGATCTACCTTATCTAATGAACGTCTTGATCCTTCACACTCGCTACCTGATGTCCCACCGTCGTTATAAACATCTACATTATACCTACGTACATGTACTTCCTGCTTCCCTTCACTATCTTCCGCAATGTTTCGATTATAATATGGTTATTTTTTTATTATTGTTTAACTTACGACTCTCATTAATGTAGGTTTACGTTTAATTTATTACTGTGGTTATAGTTTTATTAATTTTTAAAATTATTTTCATGTAGTACTCGATTATTTCTACAGTTTTTTGTTTAATATTAATATGCATGAGACCGTTCTTGTCATTGTCATTATCTCTAGTTGGTAGTCTACTAATAAATAAATAAAGTGTAACCGTCAATTAGAGCTTGGTCATTATATTCTGTGCATTAATTATCTCGCAGAAAGCTCGATACTATGAATACGCATGGGCGTAGGGAGGTACGGGCAGGGGATGCAGTCTTAATTTTAAATACGTAGATAGCCAAACCTATTAATAAACTAAACTTCATTGACAGGTAAATTTTATACAATCGTACTATGTTTGCATCTAAATTCAAACCCCCACCGAAATGTTGAGGCAAATTTAATGTGTAAAATTTTCTCGGATATGTACGTGTCACGCAGCACCTAAAATGGTTGGTTAAAAACTCAAGGCTCTTTTAAAAACTCTTTTAATTTTTTTTTTCATAAAATTCTCTACTGCAACAGCGCGCTGCGCGATGTTGGTTGCGGGCTAGAGCGCGCTCGCGCTCCGTGCCATTCGATTCTTATTGTGCATCTACATTATCTGTAGGCACATTTATTGGATAGATACCTATTTCCATGTTTTTCCGTAATTGAATATCTCCCTCCGTTTGCTGTTATTTCTTTAGTTATAGAATACTTTCAAAACTGTTCGCTACAGACCGAAAAAGTCAGAAAAAATTTCGCGGCTTGCTCCGCTCGCCGTTAATTCTCTACTTTTGTAAGCTTTTTTACAGCCTTCCGAAAATGTCACAATTTCTCAACAATTTTCAGAGGCCGCAAACACAAAAAAATATCCGCGCTCATTCCACTCACTGTTATAATTTTTTTACGCTGCTACGGGACCATCCAATTTGTGTTTTGTACTTATATCTAAATATCTAATTTTTTTTGTCGTTTTACCAAGCTTTCTTCGCCAAACTTTAAAATTACCACCGCAAACGTTCTCCAATTTGCAACAGCGCGCTGCGCGTCATCGGTGGCGGGGTAGGGCGCGCTCGCGCTCCATGCTGTTTCATTCCTATTGTTTACCTACATTGTAGGTTAGTGAGCTAGGTGCACGCATCGCATTTATTTACGCCCGACTCCAGTGGGAGTCGGGCAGGAAGGCAGATCACGACATAACTTTTAATTTCGTGAATCTATAGATGGATAGATAACTATTTTAAAGTTTTCCGTAATTGAATATCTCCCTCTGTTTGCTGTTATGTCTTAAGTTATAGCATAATTTTCAAATATGTTTGCTAACGACCGAAAATGTAACAAAAAACTTCGCGGCTCGCTTCGCTCGCCGTTCGTTCTCTTCTTTTCTAGGCTTTTTAACAGCCTTCCGAAAATTTCACAATTTCTCAACCATTTTCAGAGGCCGCAAACACAACAAAATATGAGCGCTCATTCCGCTCACTGTTATATATTTTTATGCTACCACGTGACCATCCAAACACTCTCTGAGTCTTGATTATTTTTTAGAGATCATCCAAAATGTCTAAAAAAAATTGCGGCTCGCTCCGCTCGCCGTTAATTCTATAGCCTTTTTGTCATGTTTACCAGCCTCTCCAAAATATGACAAAAATTTGGAGGCTCGCTTCGCTCGCCATTCATTCCGTAGTAAGAGTTTTTTTATCTTCTAAAACCAAATGGTTCTTAGCTTTCTTTTCTTGACTATGATTTTTTTTAATATTCGGGGCTAGCTGTCATATCTAGTGTCACACTATTGCGTACTTATTTAAAAAACATCGAAAAATCTCAAAAAATTCGCGGAAAGTGCTTAGAAGTAAACATGGCTGAGGAAATGATGATTGAAAATCCTTTAAACGGCTTAGGTATGCTCAGCGTACACCGAAGCATGGTACTTACAAATAAATAAGAACAAAATTGAATCAGAGCTGCTAAAATGGTTTTGTGGAGTACCTCGAAGACTACTATTTTGTAAAATAACGTGACGTATAGTTAAACTATTGTTGTTTTTTTTATTCTAAACGTAGCCTACCTATCCTATTTCTCGTGCAGCATGTACTTAGTAGGTATTCTTGGTTTTTTTTCGGCTGCCCCCCCCTAAACAGAATCCTGGCTACGCCCTTGTGAATACGTCTTTGTATTGAAGACATCGTCGGTCGGCGCTCGCGTCGTCGATACCAAGGCACCCTTCGCAGCTGCGTGTGAGTGTGACCTTAGCATAGGGCATAGGGTGGCGACGCGATCACAAAACAATTGCTCATCCATTGAACTTTAAACGGAAGCTTCGAATAATAAATCTACATTTATATGACAAATACCCTACCAGTTAAAAGAACAGTTTTAGACAAGTTGCATAGATATTACGGTACTATAAAGCTATGAACATGTATATCTACAAATAAAATTTAAAAGGTTTACACATATTGTGATGTCTAATTGAAGTTATTTTTGTTTTAGTTATAAATTTTGAATTGAATAGTAATTAAACCGACGAGACAGTAGTGGCGGTGGGGTGGGGACTGGGGAGCACTGACCGATGACGACGAGGTCGATGTCGCTGGTGGGCAGGTAGAGGCCGGTGCGGAAGGAGCCGAACACCTCGACGCGCGCCTGCGGCCACAGCGCGAGGATGGCGCCGCGGATGCGGCTCACCACCGTCGACCGCACCAGGTGCTCCGTCTCCGTCGGCGACATGTACATGTAGAAGTGCTCGATCTCTTCGTGCAGCCTGCAACATACAAACGTATACCTTATCCATACGATCGCACTGCGCATTACTTGCAATCACAAACATTTTGATGGACGGCACGCCCCGGCTTTGACTGGTACATGTTATACACATAAACTTTTCTCTTGACTCACTCTATATTTTAAAAAGAACAACATACAAATCCGTTGCGTAGCATACATAGGGAGGGATATAAAGACAGTCAGAGAGCGGGAAGCGACTTAATTTTATACTATGTAGTGATCGCTAACAAGTAAGCACCTACTTATTGTTCTTAGCAGGAGGAGGATCTCATGAGTCCTGACCTGACGAGTCCAAGAGGCCTGTAAGGTCTAACTAAAGGAAATAAAGCACTTTGATTTAGATTTTGACTCACATGACATGCCTGAGGAACAGACAGCTATAGTTAATCCACTCTCATATTTAATGTTGGTATGGTAGTTCGTCTGACAATCAAATAAACGTGTGTGCATGTGCATGCTCTACCTATCCTATTTTTTTATGACAGTCGATTTTTATTTTATTTTCGACAGTACTTTATTCAGGTGATTCATTACATAATTTCAGAATATTCATTTAACCCGTTACAAATGCCTTTGGTTTTAATAAACATGATAATTATAATTTTCAATATTTTTCATGTTAAAATCATGAATAATTATTTTTTGATGGCTATATAGCTAAAGGTTCATATTAATGTTGCAACTTTCGTAAGTGCCCATATTTTTCGAGTCGACAGATTGTTTTCTCTCTGTCCGCCAATAGTTACTGTGCCTATAAAAAACTTACCTATCAACAATTAGGGAACTTTATAGTCGTGCATTCACAAAATAGCTAATAAATGTATATAATTAAATGATGCTGGACAAAAATTTACAAAATGCTCACGAGAGTTTTTATGTCTTGGAAGAGCTTTAACTCCTCATTTTCAAGTTTTACCTAGCGTCAGGTTTGAATTATATGAAGATTAGTTGGTGTTCGTAATAAAAAAAAGTATTAAAAAAAACACATAGTATGTAAAACACAGAGGTTTTTCGAGGGTCTAGAATTAACCCAACACATGAGATTCTTCAAAAACACATAGTATGTAAAACACAGAGGTTTTTCGAGGGTCTAGTAGTAACCCAACACATGAGATTCTTCAAGAATCTAGTTCAGTCGCAATACCTGGTCACGCGATGAACGGATGCGATCTAAACTAATCACCAGCGAAATAATCACTCAGCCAGCCTACTAAACTAATTAACTACTAAACCATAAACGTGATTGTGATTTTACAGATAACCTGAAGTATTTTATCTGTTTTGTGATTGTACTTACATACATACTAGGGTTGGACCTCCGAATGGGAATTCCCGGGTCCAACCCTAGTATGGATGGACCCGAGAATTCCGAATTTCCCGGGAGTCGGGAATCCTCAAAACTAAAAGATTTTACAATCCCTAGTAGGTACGATACGTTTGATATAGATTTAACGTAACCAGGAAGTTCTACTTACTACAGTTTATTTAGCATTGATCTGCCAGGAACCGAAAACATCAAAAACAAGTCTTTGAATATTATTGATATTTTGTTAAACAAAACATGAGATCCGTCTAGTTATCAGCCAGCATCAACATTCTTAGCGTTTGTTTACATTTATTATTGCG
Organism: Eupithecia pulchellata; assembly: GCA_963931895.1. NCBI lineage: Eukaryota > Metazoa > Arthropoda > Insecta > Lepidoptera > Geometridae > Eupithecia > Eupithecia pulchellata. The sequence goes on along the minus strand of CAWVOY010000078.1, from coordinate 625 downwards.
CAATGTATAGATGTAAGGTCGTCGTCATTCCGTGAGTCGCGGACGCGGAACGGAATACATTCATATGCGAAATAAAACTGATCGTTGCGTTGGCACTTATTGTGACGTGACGACATTGTTACTGATGTGATGAAGATCGACACCATGGGGCTCTGCGGAGCTATGACCCCCTGGTGTCGTCTCACAGCAGCGCAGCTGCCTGCGCTGCTGTGAGACGACACCAGACGAATTATGTCAATAAAATTTATTTTAGGACCTAAGAAAAATCACGTCATTGCGACGACGGCAGCGTTGACTAAAAACTTTAGGATGTTGGTCCGTCTTACGCGAAGTAGCCGTTGACTCTAGGCTCTAGAAACAAGATCCTATTTCACCTTCGTACATATACCAGTAAATGCCAGACTACTGGAATTCCTGCAGCTGGCCTTAACACGGAGACCTTTCACCTGGCCGCGCCGCGCCGCGCCGCCGCCGCCCGCCGCCGCCAGAGCGCGCCGGCCGAGATCTATCAATGGGACCTGCTGCATGAACTCAATGACTTGCGACACATGCTTACTTTCACATTAATTATATTACTTAGTACTTTCGTTCGGTCAATCGATCTTATCTTATCGATAAAAGATTG
>CAWVOY010000077.1:0-17297 GCA_963931895.1 Eupithecia pulchellata | reverse complement strand
ATAGCTTGCTGGAGTTCCTACTACAAGATAAGTACTATCTACAAGAAAGCGCTGCGCACGCTCCTTTTATTGACTACTAGCAGCTCGCCCCAGCTTCGCACCGGTATTTTACAGAATTTTAAGTTCTTACACACACATACACACGTTAGATTAGGTACTTTATTATTGAAGTTTTCATAGGGATCACTAACTTTAAAAATATTCTATAGCAGCCTCCTTGCAGCCTCTATAGCCTATGATTATCATTCTAATGATGATTTTTTTTTTCCAAAAAGGTCCAGTAGTTTCGGAACCTATTCAATTCAAACCACAAACAAACAATAAAATCTTTCCTTTTTTAAAATTGTACCTTTACCTCTAGCTTTACCTCCTACAGGGGCTGTCAACTCGCTAAGCAGAAAATGCCAACAGCACAAGTACTTGGGCATAAAACATCAGATGAGATGGCGCTATACGTTAGAAAGAGAAAGAAAATCTACGCATAGAATCTTGACATGACACCCAAATGTCCATGTAACACTGTCATTAAATTTGAATGAATGAAAGCCGTGCCAAACGCCAAACGGTAGACCGATCTAAAATTAATTGCTTATTTTGTGATCGTAAACAACAGAACATTTTAATAATCTTGAAAGATTTCGACTTTTTGAAAGGTTATTTCGATTGACAATGGCTTAAAACCGAAAGTGCGCTAAATGCCGTATTTCCACCAAAAACGGAACCGCAGATGTTTTAACTTGTGCTTTCACAGGTTTCCGCTACTATGAGGTGAGTACATTATACCTATCCGTGTCTTTATCGTCCATCGATCCATCCTCAATAAGTTCATTAATGTCGAACCATCTTCAATGACTTCATTCCATGACTTCAGGGCATGAGTATGGGCTTAATTCTGTTTTCCAGCTGGGGACTGGTCCATTGAAAAATCTTTAAAAAGCTTGCATTGCAACAACAACTTTTATTATTATGTTATGTTATCTTTCTTTCAGGTAAACTTTCACAAAAAGCTAGGAGCACAACAATGATCATCGAAAAAATGGAGCAATTATTTGATGCGTTGAATGGAGACAATCCAGATCTTAAAAAGGGAAACAAATTTGACCTAAAGGAGTCAAAATCAAAGTGCTTTATTTCCTTTAGACCTTACAGGACACTTGAGTCCCCATCTTAAACACTTCATCGAAATGAAGAGATTCTTTCAATGAGATTTGTTGATGCCAGGTCTTGTTAGTACGCCGAATGCAGTTGAGCACCTAAAAATTTGGATAAATGGTATGGTGTGAAGACCTTGGCCACATGATGATGACTAAACTAAGACCTGCTTGAAAATTGTTAAGGTTGCAAAAGAAAATAAACATATTACAAAACATTTAAAAATGCTTGTTTTTATATCATCAAAATACTTACTGTGTGACTATCTATAAGGTGAATGGCGGATATTCAACAAAATGTTGAATATTCACCATTCATTTAATAGATAAATAGTCGCAAAGAAAGTAAGCACCTTACAAAAGATTGAATTGCGCGCCTTTTCAATTCAAATTTCCCGCCAAACTTTAGTTACCGTGGGCATAAAGTAGCGGCGCTAGTGTGCTCTAGTGTTCGCATTTTTATTCTATGGAGTCTTACTTCTTTCCGTTAGGATATTAGTGTTCTGTGACCTCCTATAACTAGATAAAGACAAACAGGGAACACTTTATTTTTTGGCATTGACTTTTCTCACGCACCGCTATAATATCGCCTACATCGCATGGTTCCAATCTTGAAATTTTTGACACTGAGTTTCCTCTCGCACCCCAGTAACTAATTGTGATGTTGACAATCCATAACTGACACTAGCTGAGTCGTCGTAGCAAAAGCGGTGCCATAAAATAAAGAAGTTGAAGTTGAGTCACAGCAAAAGCGAGCAGCGCAAAAAAAAAGAAGTTAATATAGCGCTATGGTTATATTATTGAAGTTTTTATACGGATCTCTAACTTTTTTGAAAATATTTTATACTTAGTCTATGTTCATCACGGAAAGAACAATGGGAGAATTTGGTCTGGATATTTTTTTGAGTCCTCGGATCTGATGCATATGAATCAAATTTAATAAATTTTCTACGATTTTTCAATTATTCACACCTTCTCGTAAAGGCCGGAGTTATTTTATGATATTTAAAAGCTTATCAAATGATATTCGAATTAGGTACATTCGAAATGTTACCATTTTATTAGTGGTGCGGGTACAATTATTGAATCATTTGTCTTTGATTTGTCTTTGATAGTGTCATGTTGTCAGCGGTTGTCTGTCAAGACGCCACAGAATCTAGGACGTAGTGGTTTTATTCTCTTTGACAGAATCCTTCCGAGACTTCGGCGTTTTTCATTTCTGCTGTTTTGTGTTTACATTTTGGTTTTCTATTTATTTTTACCCGAATTGCGGAAGCCACAGGCGACGTATGTAATACCCGACCTGGACTGTTTATGGACTGATTGATACTGCCCTGTGTCTGGCTAGTGCGTGCCCTTACAACAACAACAACAACAACAACAACAGCCTATAATAGTCCACTGCTGGACAAAGGCCTCCCCTGATGAGCGCCATAGATGGCATTGTTCATCATTTGGGGGTTTTTGCCCATAATCCCCACGCTGGGCATGCGGGTTGGGGATCGCAGTTCGGTGTAGTTGTTCTGCAGAAGGCGCTGCTGCCCGCCCCCCGGTGTGTTTCCCTTAGTCGCCTCTTACGACACCCACGGGAAGAGTTGGGGTGGTGAAATTCTGCCGGCACCACACGGCCAGTGCGTGCCCTTAGGACTCCGATATTGTTGTTTTGGGTGTTCTGTGCATTTTAATGATAAAATAAAAAAATATCTATTAATGTAGGTATACCTATATATATTGTTTTAAGTAAATAAGTTATCTAGTAGGAACTCATACATAACATAACACAACCTCTGCTTAGCTTCGGGCTAGATGATGCTGTGTGGATTGTCCAACATTATTTATTAAAACCCTCAGTTTTTTTGTGTTTACGGGGCAAGTAGGTAGGTAAGTACATTTTTTTTAATACACGCCCAGCGACACGCGCGAGACGAGTAATTTAGTCGTCGTCAGTTATTTTCTCGTTTACTCTAAGATGCGCACCACGAGATACATAATACTCATTGTCGAGAAGTTCTTCTCGCTTAGAGATAGCCACTCAGACGAATACCCGTTTATTTCATTCAATTGTTTATGGTTTTAGTATGCTGCTAGGAAGAATTAGAATAACCTTCATAATTTTCACCTCCTTATTGGTAGTTTGAACATTTTCACTGGCAGAATCGATGGTAGAATGGTGACAAAACGGAACAAATTCCTAAAAAAAAAAAACAGAAACTATTTCAACATTTGCGCGCAAATTTCCCTGCCTCAACTTTTTGTACCGATTGCAAGAAGGCATCGCGAAAACGTAAGTAAAAATAAAATATTAGTGCAGTTTATGTATAGTAAATATATGTACTTATGTTAGCAATAGTATGTTTCCTTATGCACTTGCCTCAACCAATCTTACAACAAGGCCAAGAAAATATGTAAGTAGGTACATACATTCGTATTGATTTGTCTGAACTTATTAAACACGCTACCGAGTGATTGTTTGTTTCATATGACCTAAAATATGTTTGTTATTCAATCCATTAAAGCCAAAATCATCTAGCTCAATTGATCAGGGAAAACGGACTTAGAAATCTTAGGCTTGACTTTGAAATTAGCTAGGTAATCCCGACAGCATCATTAACCCTTACCTAACTATTCATCCGCTCTACCTACAAACTCTACCTATAATGCTATCTTTGTTTCAGACGGTAATCATCATCATCAAGCCAACCCAACACCCCACACCAAATGTAGTACTTAGAATAATATCATGTAGTAGACAGATAGACATTTTATTGGTAAAAATTAAATTATTACAAGTCAATATAAGATAAGTTAGTATGCACTTAAAATTAAATAATATCACCTATAAAAAAAACAATTTGTATTATTTTAATTATCAATGCATTAAAAAGGGTTTGAATAGTGTCTGCAATTGGTGCCGGCTCCACAGCATCCAAGTGCTCTCCCAATTTCCCTTCTTCTAATAGGATCCTGTGACAACATTGTTTCCAGTCGCCTAGGCATCTAAAACTGCCCTTTAAGAACCCATTAGTACGCTCTATACCATTGCGCACTCTGCAATGCCGGCTAGAGGTTAAAACAGTAGCATGCACTTGTTCTTGCAGTTACAAGCAGCCACAACTTTACCAGCATAGAAATTGAATATATATATACGTAGGCTTTATGAGCTTTATTCTCGTTGATCTCGTTCGCTTAAAATTGCAGCAGAACCTACAACAAGATAAAATTATGTAAGCATATATGTAGGTATGTATCCAAGTACCTAATTGGTACCTAAATTGTAGTCAGCAAGCGATGGCATTATAGGTAACAACCGAGATGGGTTAGAATTAGGTAGGTAGGTACTCACTTTTATATGAGCAGGTAAGTCAGAACTATTTTGCGGCTCCAAATCGGCCGTTAACCGGGAAATGAAATATTCCTTAATTGGTTTATTGATGCGCCATAGTCGATGAAACTCAGAATCGGGGACATCCAGAGGGTCACAAGCAAAACATCTCTTCCGGTCCTCTCTAGTATTAACAAATAATGTTCACATGGAACCGCGATAACCAACAAAATTCAAAGAAAAATTCATGAATATCTTCTCGTCAATTTTCTCGTGCTCAAATTGAAGGACGAGAGTTCTTCCCGCGCTAAACTGTCAGAAGTTGAGAAAATGTGGCGCGCATCTTAGCGTTTGACGAGAAAGCTGACCACAGATAAGATATACATTCACTTAAATCGTTCACGTGATGAGACGAGATGAATAAAGGTGGCGCATCCTAGCATCAGTCGAGAAATCGAGATAGCGCCATTTTTCACGAGATAACGAGTCGAGAAACGCTTCTCGTGGCGCGCATCTTAGGCCTACAGCTTTCATAAACATACGTTAAGAAGTTTAGAATTTGTTTTGCTCATTTTGTTTATCATTTCTCATTTCGAATATTTAAGGTGGCGTGGTCTAATTGATAAGACCAAACCCAAGACCAAACCACATTATCCATTTCTTTATGATTTGATTTCAATCTGCGATGTTTTATAGACAATTATTGTTTGACGTTTATTCATAACCAAACAAATAAATTCAAACACTGAAATCTTTTTTTTCCGGCTTTCCCCAAAGAAAATAGTCTCATTTATAGATTCTGGAGCTAACGCCAAATCTAATCCAAATCTTTTAACATTTTTTTCATTACGGTACGCTTCAATTTGATCCCAGACAATTCTTAGTATGGAGACCTGCCATTGTTCTTTTAGGATTCTTATGGTGAAAGACTTAGAGTAAAAGACGGAATTTTTCAAATTGGTCCAGTAGTTTCGGAGCCTATTCAATTCAAACAAACAAACATACCTGTGAAACCCAAAGTGTTAGTGTGTATAATTTCTGAAATTTTAGTTTAATACCCGTGCGAAACCGGGGCGGACCGCTAGTTGTCAATAATTTCCGCAGCGTACATAGGTACGCGATATAAGGATTTTTTTCACACGGTTAATACCGATCTATAACTTTTTATAAAATAATATTTATGATTATTTTTTTATAAACATAATTCAGTCAGCCCTTTTAGAGTAGAGCAAACGAACAGATCAGACAGTTTAGTTCGTCTTCGAATACGTCGTCGTCGGTCGTCGCAGACCGCGCAGTCAGGTATCGGTTGAATCACAGTATAAATATGGACAATATGGAAACTAAGCCTAGTTGATGAAATAATTACCTACGATCCAATATAGCAATAGGGTTGTCACTTTGCTTGTTTTAGATAAATATTTTATAAATTAAGACGGTTTTTTTTTCTGTAGTTATTAAATCAATGGAATTGAAATAACCAGCTGACAAATATTTTAGGTAACATTTATTGTACCTACATTTTATGGATCTCGTGTCTGAAATAAAGCATTTATTATTATTATTATATTATATTATAAATATGGTCTGGTATATAATATAATAAAATCTTCGTCTGGTCGAAGCGACGAGTGATCCGAGAGCTGGTGAGTAGGTATCTTGCGCAGCGCTTCACCATTGCCGTACAGCGTGGCAATGCAGCCAGCGCCTTGGGGACTCTTCCGACTGCTATTGAAATGGATCAATTGAGCTACCTGTTGATTGTTTACAGTCTGCACTTAGCACTTAGACGAAAACGTTTCGTGTACTCGTCGGAGTGGGCGCGCTAGTGGTAGTCAGCTAGTGTCCACTTGTACAACTAAGGAGGAAAGTAAACAACAACTTTTATTAAAAAAATACTGTCTTATTTAATTTACACTTTGATCGCAGTATCAGCTGCAACACCCTCGAAAAATTGCGTGTGTGTAAAAAATAACGAAAGGACACACATGACGGCAAAGTTAATAATATATAGCAGCCGCCATCTTGGATTCACATTTTGACAGCAGCATCGGTTTTGGCACCCTCGAAAACCATGAAAACGACACCCATGACGGAAAGGTCGATAATTTATAACAGCCGCCATCTTGGATCAACATTTTGACAGCATGAAAATGATACACATGACATGACATCATGGGTGTCATTGTCATACACACCTCAAAACCGTCGCCATTCTGGATTTACAAATAAGTTCACGAATTCATTCACATTATTCGATAACAAATTACCTACCTAAATTATAAATTATTCTTATCTTTCAAAATCAGCAGAAAGTTTAAAATATGAAAGCTCCGGTTTTGATGAAGCCGAGTTCACACAGCGTACACAATAAGATCAGGGCATTTTTCAAAAATAAAATTGTGCGTGACCGCTCGTCTCAACGCGACAACCGCTACTGTGAACGCTACTGACAGCACCGCAAAAGCGAAAACCCCTTAGAGGTCTCGTAGATGAGCGTGTTTGTGTGAGTGAGCCATTTCGAGAGTTTGTAGGTAATTTCCATACTGTCCATAATGTATACTGTGGTTGAACGTCAGGTGTGCGGGGCGCGGGGCGAGGGGCTGACGCTGCCTGCTTGCAGTGCAGTGTGGCCCGTTGTTCCTACAGCGCGGACAGCTGGAGCCTGCGACTGCAGCGACTGTAACCGTCCGCACGTGTGCGTGTGCACATCGGGACCCCTGGTCATACGCACGTCCTGTTTCCAGCCTTGTATCATGCGGAGTGAGAGTCTCCTTGTAATTGCATGCGTGTAATGTATCAACATAGGTACAACTTTTGAACCAATGAAAAATGGCTGTTAACACTAAAGTCATTTATGGCGGGATATGTATTATTTATGATATGTATTTGAGTTTTACAATATTTGGTCACAGGCACGTTTCATGCGCAGCGCGTGGACGGAACTGCTGGAAGTCACTGCGAGTTTCAATAACAATTAGTTCTACTCTACCTACTAAAACTGATACGTAATATTCGCCTTGTAACCGATGTAAAACTGTAAATCGTAAGTATCTCCTGAAGAAAAAAATCTACCTAGGTACCTACTTAAATAAATAAATGTATTGATCGCGTCCTTTACTTATGTATATACACTTGCGAGCTATAAACTGGAATCACTTCATCGCTGGTTTCTGCAGACCATATTTTACAGTTTCCATGGAATAAACTGCAGATTGGTGTATACCATTTGAAAAGAAATATAGAAAAAAATAAATATATATAAATATATATCCGCTATACAGCATTGTGCGTATCGCTCTCCCGGTCTCCTGTAGACTCTCCGTCGACGGTCGCTGCCATACAGGCACATCCTAGTCTCGTCCGCGAACAAAACTCGGCTCCAATTGCTGTATATCCCAATCTAAGTGATCACGAGCAAACTGAAGTCGGGCTTGTCGGTGGGCTGTAGACAATTTGGGTCCCGTTGCAGGCCTTTTTGGGGTCAAGTTAGCTTCTTTGAGTCTTCGCCTCACTGTCCACTCGCTGACAGTTCTCCCTCGAACTTCTCCGAGCTCCCGCTGGACGTCAACGCCGGTTAGATGTCGATTTCGGAGAGAAGTGCTGACAATAAATCGGTCATCTCTCGCCGAAGTGCATCGCTGTCGTCCAGATCCTGGTCTTCGGACTAAGTTTCTAGTCTCTCTAAACCTCTTGTATACTTTGGAGACACAGGACTGGCTCAGATGAAGCTGTCGAGCGATAGTACGCTGAGAGAACCTTTGCTGGATTAGGGTGACGATTTGAGCGGCTTCTATTGGTGTGGTTTCCATTTTCTTGTAATTCCAGTATTTTGAGTGACGTGATATATTGGACTGATGACAAAATTGCATAAATTCCCAGTTTTTATAGGGATTCAGGAGTTTGAAAAAATTGATGTTTCGTTCCAAAAATTTATCACTTTGCATGACATATGATGAACATTTTTTTCGCTATGATATCGAAAGTGTTTGAAAGCTAATAAAATTATCTTTAAAATAATATACCACAACCTACAGTTTATTGCATGGAAAATGTAAAATATGGTCTGCAAAAACCAGCGATGAAGTGATTCCAGTTTAAAGTAGACGTGTGCGCCGCGCCGATCCGCCGCCGCCGCCGGCAAATTTTTCACGCCGCCGCCGCCGATCAGCCAATCGGCGTGAATTCGGCGTGACACGTTACCTTTTAGACGCTTTGAAAACCCCGTCATTTTATTGATTATTATTACCAGGGATCGGAATAGGTAAAGTTTATAAGTACCAAATGAAGTCATTATACGCTAGTACGATAGCTTAGGTTTAGGTAGAAGTACTCCTATTTCCGCATATGGACTCAGTTTTGGTCCATTATGCGTGGTGTGAGTGCTAGCAGAGCCAGCCTAACTCCGTCTTTAAGCGCAGAATCTTCCTGGGATCTTCACAGGCTTCGCGGAGAGACCTCGGCAAGTTGAGCATTTCTGTTCGTGTTGCTGCTACTCCCTCGAATTCCTGGACAACGTGGGCAGCTGATTCGTCGCCACTGAGGCATCCTCTGGAGAGAGGACTGTCTGTCGCTCCGATGGTGAATAGGTGTTTCTTCAGTAAGCAATTCCCTGTTAGTGTTCCTACCAGAATACGCAGGTTGATTTAGGTTCAATAAACGTATAGTTAGATTCTTTGATATTGATGTCAGCGCCTCTCTAGTTTGACTTGCGTGGGCGTGTCCATCGTTCGTTATGCATCATTCTAGTTTTGAGCCTAATCCATGTTTGGAGTAATGAAAATGGCAAGGGGAGGAAAGGCAGTGGACCTTCTGTGGTAGTTTCCGATCCTCGCCGTGCCAGTTCATCAGCGGCGTCATTTCCTAGCGATCCGCTATGTCCTTTTATCCATTGAAGGGTAATCTTGTTGTTTGTTAATTTCTTATACCAGATGGCATTCGTACACTAACTTGGAGTTGCAGCTACTCCCCTCCAAGGCTTTGAGTATGGCAGCACTATCGGAGAGAATGCGAACACATTGGTCATTTATTCCTCTCTTTTGTACAGCTGTGGCCGCCTGAGTTATTGCTACACATTCGCATTGAAATATAGAGCTGTGCCTTCCTAGTGTTACTGATATGTTAATGTTTAGGTCCAATGAGTGGACCCCGGCGCCTGTGCCTGTGTCCGTTTTAGAGCCATCTGTATAGATCTGACTGACTTTGTGTACCAGATTCATCTTTCTGATGCTTGTATAGTTGTATTTGGTAGTGCTTGTTTAGCATTGGTTTGCTGGGTATTCTATCACATGGGGCAGCTATGAGGGGTTAATAATTTATAGCCCTGTCCATGATCTGGGCGTGTGGACTGCTTGTGATTCCCCAGAGACCTTTGTTTTGTAGTTTTAGGGCTGACATTGTAGCCTCTTGTTGTATGTAAAGATCTAATGGTGCGAGGTCTAGAATGATATCTAGGGCAGCGCCAGGAGTGGTTCTCATGCAGCCTGTTATGGCTGAGCAGGCCATTCTTTGGAACCGCTGTAGTCTCGTTATCACGGCGCTTAACTCCGTTCTTGTCCACCAGACTATCGCTCCGTAGGTTAATGTTGGTCTAATTATAGCAGTGTAGAGCCACATGGTTATTTTTGGTGAGATCCCCGAGGTTTTGCCAAGCATTCTGCTAATGCAGCAGAATGCTGGTAGAGGGTTGACGTCGCACGTTGAAGTTTGTTGTCAAGATGTTTGTTCCACAGCAGTTTGCTATCTAGTATGACTCCTAGGTACTTGACTTCTGTTTTTAGCTTGATCTCTGTGTTGAATAATTTAGGGAGTTTAATGTTTCCCAGATGTCGCTTGTTTGTGAACATTATTAGTTCCGTTTTGGTTGGATTAACTGAGAGTTCATGGTCGGTTTCATCAGTTCGCGTAGTGTGTTTTCGAAACAGCCGATCGCCAAGACCGCGAGTTCATCCGCATATCCTACTGTGATGTTTTCGAAACAGCCTGTCGTCGCCAAGATCGCACGGTCATCCGCATATCCTATTGTGACCAGTCCGCGTCCGTTGAGGTCGTGGATTAGCTCTTCAACAACTATGTTTCATAAAAGGGGCGGTAAGAGGCCTCCTTGGGGGCAACCCCTGACAACTATACCTCTGGTGGTTTTATTGATTGTCACTTGTATCGCTCTGTTTTTGAGCATGTTGTTTATCCACTGAGCCAAAGTTGGCGCGACACCATATATCTGGTGAGGGCTCTATGTATGTACTTACCTACCTATCCAAAATATGTTCCTTATTTTACATAGGTACCTAACCTAATTAAAGTTTGGGGGCCTGAACCTACTGGAGGAACGCCAGATGTTTTAAACTACATATTTTATGTTTAACTTAAGAAAGAATATCATTATAACAGTATGCAAGCATTTTTAAATTAATAATAACAGATTCTAAACAAATACTATCACGCTGATTTCACGCCGAAATCACGCCGCCGCCGCCGATTTCAGACCGGCGTCCGCCGCCGACTATTTCAACGTCGGCGCACATGTCTAGTTTAAAGCTCGCAAGTGTAGGTTCGTAAACCACCGCGCTCCGTAGCAAGCAAGCTACCAAGCAACCTTATCCGTAACAGCATTTTATGTACGAACTAAATAAGGAAAGGAATTCCTTACCGCTTCCATAATCTTAATCATTCTGCCATTCGGAGAGCTCGCCGCCATCTGTGTAGCGGAGTACCTACCTACCTACGGTCTATACCTACCTACACCTACGTACATACATAGGCAGGTCGCGTCCGCTCGAGCGCGGCGCGTGCGTGACGCGTCCTTCTCCATTACAAACAGTAGGTGCAGTATGCAAGTCACTACAGTCAGACAGACAGACAGACAGGTGTGTCAGTCCGTCCCGTCCCGTCCCGTCCCGTCCCGTCCCGTCCCCGCGGCGGCGCGGCGCGGCGGGCGCCGGCCAGTGTTCGTAATACTCTCCTAATCTGACATTCCTCCGAAAGAATGTGCTAATGGCTCCGGAGTAATCACCGGACCAACTTCGGCATTCTTGTACGAACTGTGACGAGCGACGACGGAGTGATTTACATCCCGCCCCGCCCTGCCCCGCCCTGCGACCGACGCCACGCACTCAGAGTTTTTGTTACCCGACATTAGACTAGACCAGCCATCCCGCTATGGATTCCATTTGTCTAGAATCCGTTGTTTGACTAAGAAAACTATAATAATTTATAGAAAAAGAACATTCCAGCTGCAACCGCGAATAACAACTTGATACATGATGCAGATGCCTACACCTTCGAGTTAGATGGCAGCTCGCTAGCGGAGCCCCGAGCCCCGCGCCCCGAGCCCGAGCGCCGCGCCGGCTCGAGGCAGCGCTGTGCCCGCGCGGGACGACAACACAACACACGCGGTTATTGATATTCATTTTGTTTAGCAAGGCGCAGCGGCGGCGGCGACGGGGCGGGGTACACTTGCACTACTAGTACTAGCTGGCGCGCGGCGGCGCGGCGGCGGCGGCGCGTGACGAGTGACGACGCGACGCGACGACGACGCTCTGTTCTAACAGTTCTGTGCGCTACGGTACAATAATAACATGTTATGTAGGTAGGTACCTACTACGAATGGAGCTTCCCCCACCTGTTGCTTCAACTATACACATGTACCATGAACTAGCTGTACTTACTACAGGTGTAGCCTAGGTAAGTAAGAGGTACCTACTAGAGAAGTCGGTATGGTGGTGCACCGGTATAGTAGTCCGGTAGTCCGGTAGTCCGGTAGGTGTGAGAGGCACGGGGAGGGCTGCAAGTCGCGGAGGCAATACTGTCGGTACCCTTATTAGGTTATTCAAAGATTTTGTTATATTTCTAGCTTCAATATAGTACTAACGGTCCGCGCTCCGCGCCCCAAAATTTCAAAGTCCATACTCAATGTATTCCACTGCGCTCCAAGAATTTTTAGGTAATAAGATTATTGAATTAGTAATAAATTCCACCGTGCTCCAAAAAAATATGAGAAGAGTAATGTAACCAGGATAATCCTCACAGCCACAAGCTAAGCAATGCTTGTGTTATTGGTACTACTACGATAGACTAATAAAGTATTAATACGGTAGTTAATAAAGTTTAGGTATCACATACTGAGATTACACATTAGATTATTTTTTTTTGTGGACGTAGAAAAGGACTAGAACACCCGAACAAATAATCTGCGGATCGTACAAATATTAGTCCCGAGGCGGGAATCAAACCGCAACCTTCTGCTTCGTAAGCGGACCCTGGCCCACCGAGCCAAGAGGTCGTCAATATACGTACCTACATAAACGACAAAAGTTCAAAACCCTCGGCGCGCGAGTTACACTCGCACTTGTCGTAGTTGTTTTTTGTGATTTGGATTATTTTCTACGATAAAAAGTTTTCTTGCAAGGAGGCATGCTTACAGCATGCTTTCACACAGTTTGTTGAATTTATATCCCCAGAGTTCTATCGCAAAGACCTTTCTATTAGATAGCAGCAATGTACAGATAATAATGGTAATTAATTTGATTAAAATGTTAAATAAAAACAAACAATAATTTAAATTTTTCTGTAGGTTCCAGTTCATACTTTAACCACTAATATTACTCGTATCACTTGTCAAGTTGTTACACATGTCAATAATTATTTAAACTGCCTAAAACTAAGCACGACTTTCACATTCTTACACTAAACTGTTGCCATGCCGGTGTGGAATGGAGCGACATCTGGCCAAGCATTAACATCAATGATTTAATGTAAAAGGGAAATTATCATGATAATATTCAAAGATGTTGTGAATTGGAGAACGAAAATAATGTTACTTATTTTCGTGTACTCGCACCTGTTGGGACGAGATTCATGGGGCGAGTTGAGGAAGGACTCTTGTCTTCACTCGTACATTGACATTCCGCCCCCGTCCGCCCCTGGGGTGCGGCGCTCCGGCCCTTCGCGCTCCGACACCCGGAACGTGCTCCCTTAGCATTTTATCAGTTTGAATCCAACAATAACGTGAGATGCTGTGCCATTGCCGCCGCCCCGCGCCCCGTTGCAAGCGCGGTTCCCAACTCTGTGGGCGCATGCATGCCGAGTCTCGGACGAGGAACGAACTGGCACATGGAGGCGCCTTAACTCACGTGGGTGCAGTGCGTGTGCCCGATCATTATGTGCCTTTATTACCTATATTTATGTAGGTATTGTATTATATGTATGTATGTACCCAACGTTAATAGCCCCGCCGCCGCGCCAGCACACCTACCGACCGGCGTTATTGTAATCCTCTGGGCCGGGCACACGGACGCAGGTAGCTTTACATGTCCCGTCTATGATAAGTACTCCGACTGTCGAAAGGTCTCAATATGAAAGCTCATTAGCAGTAATCAGCGCGGGGCATGGGGGCGGCGGGGGGCAGTGTCTCCCCCCGCACGACAGGCGGGCGCGGGCGCGGGCGCGGGGGACGAGCTCTGCCGCGTCACGTGGAGCCTCCATCAAACGATCTCATTTACGTACTACGTACACAGATTTACGTTAATCATTCCGCCACCATAGGATAGGTTATTAGTTTATATGATAGAGTGATGTGTTGTGTATGAATGGATGGATGGGCTCTATACGTAAGAAAGTAAAACTGCATTGTTATTTATTATGTAAATAAAAATATGGAGTTGTTCGTTTAAGTTTACAAAATTCATTAGGAATTCAATAAGGATAAACCTCCACTGATTTAAGTATTTTAGTTTGTATAGTTGTTTGGTTCGATCGAAACCATAATAATTATTACTCGTAAGTAACAGCCAGTCTTTTTTCAACGTCTAACTAAACTTTATTTGTAATATAATAAAGCTAAATGGAATGAGAGCTCAACCACAGCTACTGTGGCTCAACTTTGAATGAAATTTAAAAATAAATTAAACTTTGTCAAGATTTTAGAATTCTTTTAAAAACTTCTCTAGCCTTTCTAACGGTATGCAACGTGAGGCAGGGGGGATAACATCCCCAAAGCTGTTTAACCTGTACATAAATGGTCTAATTGAGGAACTCAACAGAACTAATGTCGGATGCTCAATTAACGGTACTATAGTTAACAACATAAGCTATGCAGATGACATGGTTCTGTTGAGACGCTCTCAGACAGCTAGTTGATATTTGTGAAAAATATGCAGAGGCTGATGGGCTCAAGTACAACGGAAAAAAGAGTGAGGTTATGCAGTTTAAAGCTGGGGCTAAAACCTATGCTGTAACTCCGGTCCTGCTTGCTGGAACTCCCCTAGTGTGGGTTAAAAAGTTTAAGTACTTGGGCCACTGGATCACTGATGACCTGAATGATGGTCCTGATATTGAGAGGGAACGTAGGGCACTGTCGGTCAGATGCAATGCAACATGGCCGTAGGGAGGGGGTTTGGGGGTTCAAACCCCCCCCCCGAAATGTTGAGGCACCGTTAAAAATCAAACTTTTATAGGTAAAATTTTCTCGGATACGTACGTGCGTGGCAAGCAGCACTTTAAATGGTTATTCTCTCTTAAAAACACAAAAAATTTTTCGTCTCCGATTTACAGCGCGCTCTGCGTCGTCGGTGGCGGGTGGGGCGCGCTCGCGCTCCTTGAGAGCGTGCCATGAGATTCCTATTGTGTATCTACATACATTGTATTGTATGTAAGCATAAGCACGCAGCACTAAATTTTTTTAAGTTATTCTCTCTTGAAAACTCAAAAAAAAAAATCGTCGAAATTCGTCTCTACATTTTATGTAAATGTGCCAGGTGCTACTAACGTGATCTGCATGATGCGTATCATGCAGATCACGACATTACTTATAATTTCGTAAATCAATAGACCTATTTTCTTGATTTTCCGTAATTGAATTGCTCCCTCCGTTTGCTGTTATGTCTTTAGTTATAGCATACTTTTTAAAAACTATTTGGTAACGATCGAAAATGTCATAAAAAATTTCGCGGCTCGCTCCGCTCGCCGTTAATTCTGACTTCTTTTAAGCTTTTACAGCCTTGCCAAAATGTCACAATTTCTCAAACATTTTCAGCGGCTGAAAACACAACAAAATATCGGCGCTCATTCCGCTCACTGTTATAATTTTTATTATACTACCACGTGACCATCCGAAAAAGTAACAAATAAAAATCTGTTTCACAAAAAATGATCAATCTAACATTTTTTGCCTTTTTACCTTGCTTACTTTACCAAACTCCAAAATTACCACCGCAAAGCCTCTAAAATTTTCGGGGTTTGCTTATCATAATCTTTTATCACTCTTGATTCTATTTTAGAGAACATCCGAAAAGTCACAAAAAAAAAATCATTCTGTAACCTTTTGGTCATTTTTACCAGCCTCCCGAAAATATATCAAAAATTTGAAGGCTCGGTTCGCTCGTCATTCATTCCGTAGTAGGAGTTATTTTGTTGTTAATATTCAAAAAACCAAATTGTTCTTAGCTTCTTCTCCTTATAATGCGAATATGCTTAGCATGAAACATCAATTTAAAAAAATGCGGATTAGTCCACTCGACGACATTAATTATATTGTATTCTTTTCTCAACCATTCCCAGTGGCCGCCAAAACTACAATATGACATGTCAAGGCTCGTTCCCCTCGCTGTTATTTATGTTTTCATACTAATAAATAGTTAGTATGAACTGGTTAATAACCTACCCCTTAACTACTATCACTAACTTTTTTGTCACCCGAAAATGTAAACGCTCTAAGTTATTGATTTTTTCGTCTTTTTTGTTTCTCACATTTTTTTTGTTGCTTGCATACCACACCAATCTCCAAAATTACCACCGTAGTTTCTGAAATATAGCATAAAGTATAGGAAGATGTTGCATATTTTTGCGGGCGGGTCTAAGGCTCGACCCCCCTCCCCCCCGAATAGTATTTCTGGCTACGGCCCTGAGATGCAATATGTAATCAAAAATAATTTAATCTTTTATTTTATTTCATTTTATATTGTGTGCTCTAATTTAGATGATGTGATATGGGTCTTATTTTTGTGCCTGCAATAAATTGATTTTATTTACATATTTAGGTATTATTATTCAATCTTTTTAAGGTAAAGAAAAGAAGCGAACAAAAAACCTTTACCTCGTTAGATTGTTAGTTTTCGAGTTGGAGCAAAACTCGTCCCAAACTGTTTTGTCGTCTAGATAATCAGATATTTTATAGTACCTATTTGAAGAATATTTTTGACAATTCGTTTAAATTAATTTATTGATAATTTTTGCAACTCACTATGTACCTGTTCCGTAATTCGTTGATTGGGAGGATGGCCCTACCACGGCCACGGCCTCCACGCTCCTTGGATTTCAAATAACATTGGTGTACTCTAACGGTTAGAGTACAACGAACGAAACGAATCAAGAAATTTAATCAAAACAATACCTGCGGGAGCAGAGCAGCGAGAGATTAGCGAACTAACTAACTAACTAACTAGCTAGCCCTATTGCATTAGTATTTAGAGGTAGATTACTCAGATAGCCAACAAATTAATTTTGCGGATGATACCGACGTTGAACTAGTTTAAACTTTTATGTGTACGGACAGCAGACAGGCCCGCGTCGTCGCGCCGCCCCGCGCCGCTGGGCGGGGCGGGGCGGGGAGAGAGGAGGACGGCGACTCCGGAGACAGCCGTCAGAGCGCCGGCGCCGCCGCCGCGCCGCGCCGTCGCGTGTCGCCGCCGCCGGAAGCTAACTATCGCTCGCTCAACTCTATACAACTTAGTAGAGATTAGAACTTTCTATTGGATTGCATTGATGTCCATCTGCCTTTTCATTTGTAGGAGCGTTGTGGCACAGACGAGCCGAGGCAGCCCCCGGCT
>CAWVOY010000076.1:0-14342 GCA_963931895.1 Eupithecia pulchellata | reverse complement strand
GCTTGCCGCAGAGCGCGCACTCGTGGCGCTTCTCGCCGCTGTGGATG
Organism: Eupithecia pulchellata; assembly: GCA_963931895.1. NCBI lineage: Eukaryota > Metazoa > Arthropoda > Insecta > Lepidoptera > Geometridae > Eupithecia > Eupithecia pulchellata. Next base: position 14,295 of record CAWVOY010000076.1, on the reverse strand, counting down.
CGCTTGTGGCGCTTGAGGTGCGAGCGCGTCATGAGCGCCAGCCCGCACACGTCGCACGCGTGCGGCTTCACGCCCGAGTGCGACAGCTTGTGCATCTTGAACGACGACGTGTGGATGAACGACTTGCCGCACAGGTCGCACTGCAACACACGCCCGCCTCACATATAACATTACTTCCAGGTGACATTACGATTACGAGTCATCAAACCCGTCGACACTTCAAGAAAAGCTAAAACAAAGCTGTAAATCTCCAAAAGTCCTGCTCCGGTACTTCAAGGAGCTGGGCTGGTTAGGGCCTGATTAGGCAGGGGGATAATGCACAAAACACTCCTACGCGAGATGTTAGTGCAGATCTTAGTTCCCCCACTTAGAATTAGATGACATTACATTTTGATTTTGCATGCCCAGCGTGGGGATTATGGGCAATAACCCCCAAATAAGGGTGCCATATATGCTCATTAGGGGAGGCCTATGTCCAGCAGTGGGTGATGATGATGATGATGATGACGATTTTGCTAAAAAAGTTGGATGCGTCGAAAGCACAAGGCCCAGATAATATATCCTAGCAATTTCTTATCAGGTGTGCCTCTACCATATCTTATCCTAATTCACTCTTGTTAAACATGTCAAAAAATTACTTTTTCGGATGGTCACGTGGTAGTATAATAAAAATTCAAATAGTAAGCGCAATGAGCGCCGATATTTTGTTGTGTTTGCGGCCGCTGAAAATGGTTGAGAAATTGTGACATTTTCGCAAGGCTTAAAATAAAGCTTAGAAGACTTCAGAATGAACGTCGAGCGGAGCGAGCCGCGAATTTTTATGTGTCATTTTCGGTCGTTACCAAATAGTTTAGAAAAGTATGCTATAACAAAAGACATAACAATTCAATTACGGAAAAATAAGAAAATAGGTCTATTGATTTACGAAATTAAAAGTACGACATTATTACGACATTAAGGCGCATACAGGAGCGAATGACCTTGAGCAATTTGGGCGGGGCTATGGTTTCGGCCCGCACCCTTCCGCGCGCCCCCGCCGCCGGCGCCGCATAGCCAAGAAAATGAAATAGATTTCGCGCGTAAGCCGCAAAAGATAAGTAGAAATCCTTCATGGCCGCGCGGCGCGGCGTGGTAAACCAAGCCGGCTGACACGCGATAATTGCGGGTTCAATTCCCACTGCGGGATATTTTATTACAAATTGTCTATCTTTATTTATGTCTGTGCTGTTCTTGTGAAGCTAAATAAATGTATCTTTGTCTTTAAAATTCTGCAAGTATTTGTTCTTGGTCTGAGAACAGAACTCGGTACTTTAGGTAAGTAATAAGTATGTATGTTACCGCCTTACCGCCTCTTGTTACTACCCGCGCGGCGCGGGGCGTTCGCGTTGTAGGTAATTTCCTTCTAAACTAGCCTATATTCCAATCATTCGAAAGTTTTATGCAAATCAGTTTAGTAGTTAGTTACATGGTAACAAACATTCATACAAGCTTCTCTAATTTTTCAATGTTTGTAGGATATCAATGATAGGTAGGTTATACGGGTGGAATAATTTGAAACAATAAATCTCTGAGCTAAAGGAAAAAGGTCATAATGGACCAAGAGAAAAAAATTACCATTACATGGTATTTACATATAGGTTTTTACACCTATTCAAAGAAATGATGCCAGAAATCGGATGTAAAGATTTGATAAAACAGTAAATTTCTAAGCAAGAGGAGAAAGGGCATCCTGGACCAAGAGACAAATTTACTTTTATATAGTAGATTTTTTTTCTTTTATTTTCTTTCTGCTGTTTTTTAGGGGTTTGATACCGAGGTCAAAACCCTAAAAACAAGCAGAAAGAAAACAAAAGAAAAAAATCTACGATATATAAATTTTGTCTCTTGGTCCAGGGATCCTTATGACTTTGATTCTGTTTTGTGTTTTGAATCCATAATATTTCAGAAACTTTTGCAGCTATTGACTTGAAATTTGAAATAATAATACATTTAGTGCGCCCGCACAGATTTATAGAAAAATAAATAAAAAATTAAAATGAAGATTTTCAGTACAAATTTTGAAATTGAAATTTTAAATGGGACCTACAGAAATTAAGGTGGTATGAAATGAAAGGTACTGATTTGTACATTTCGTTTTGGAAATTTTGATTAATTTTATACTTTTTGAGAAAAAGGTCGAAAAAATTACAATTCCCCCCCCCCCCCCCCACCTATCTCCGAAGATTGCAGAGCGATCGATGAAAAATGTACCAAGTATTTGAAGATATGTATCTATATTTTACAGGAAAAATATAAAGAAGTCTGTAAAAATAATACTTTTTGAAATATGGTCAAAAAAGGGCGGGAAAAATTTCTAAAGGGGTCACTACCAGAGAAATCTGTTAACATAACTACTTTTAAAAATATGGTCAAAAAGGGGGGGGGGGGATTTCTAAAGGGGAGACTACCCCCGTCGAGTGGGGTATCAATTTGCACATTCCAAAACAGGTTTTGAAATTTCAAAAGGTTTTATACTTTTCGAAATATTTTGATAAAGGTCGAAAAATTGGCCATTCCTCCCCCTCTATCTCCGAAGATTGCAGAGTGATCGATATAAAATGTACAAAGCGTTTGTAGATATACAATGTGTCTGGTCACCGGTGTCGGAGACTTTGGGGAGGGGGGGTGATATACGGTAAATTTTATCGAAAAATCACTATTCCTATTTTTTTTCTACCTCCATTGCAAAATGGCAGCCATTTTGTTTTCTTTTGCCTCGAAGCACGGGTGCTTGTACTGATTTAGCTATAGCTACCCATGTAGAGGTCCTAGGAAGACGATAGAGGGCTCATTTGATAGCCAATAATGTGGACAATAAAGCAGTGATAACATTGTTTCCATTACCATTTTATAATAGAGGAAAAAAAAATTTATAAAACAAAAACAAGAATTTTTTTTGAAATTTTTGAATAAACTTCTAAACTATCTTACTTATAGCTAAGATACAAGACTTATTTTGAAGCACACAGTATTTACTAACGTTAAAAAATAAAAAACATGTAGCTTGACAGTTTGGATTCTATGAAAAAGCTAATAATTCAAATTTTTTTTTTCAAAAAATCTTTTTTTTGGTTTTATAAATTATTTTTTCCTCTATTATAAAATGGAAATGGAAACAATGTTACCATTAATGTTACCATTGCTTTATTGTCCACATTATTGGCTATCAAATAAGCCCTCTATCGTCTTCCTAGGACCTCTACATGGGTTGCTATAGCTAAATCAGTACAAGCACCCGTGCTTCGAGGCAAAAGAAAACAAAATGGCTGCCATTTTGTCATGGAGGTAGAAAAAAAATAGGAATAGTGATTTGTCGATAAAATTTACCGTATTTCACCCCCCCCCCCCCCCCCAAAGTCTCCGACACCGGTGACCAGACACATTGTATATCTATATTTTACAGAAAAACATAAAAAAAATTTAAAAAAAAATTGTAGGTACCAACGCATTTACCTACCCACTAATCTCTGTAGTAACCGCAACCTCTTGCGTTGTAAGCCCACCGCGCCAAGAGGTCGTCAATAAACGTAACAACCTAAACGACAAAAGTTCAAAACCCTCGGCGCGCGAGTTACACTCGCAATTGTCGTACTTGTTTATCTAGAATTCTATATATGTAATTATGTACAAGTACAAAGGGTGGCCGTCGCGAAGAAAACCCGTAAAAATACTCGTAAATAAAAAATACCCGTAAAAACGCGATAAATACCCGTGAAAATAGTAATTATGATTTCAGATCTCGTAAGTTTAAAAATATCCGAGCTCTAGGAGATGAAAAAAGGCTATGTACCATTTTTACCCAGTCTCCTTTACATTTTGAATCCCATTCCCATTTCAAAACAGTAAGTAAGGTGGGGGTGTACCTACCTAGTGCTTCACTTCGGAGAGTCATAGAACTGTTGCAGCCATACTAGAATTCTGAAGACGATCATGAACCGCGTTAGGAAGAATGCAGTACGTACATATTTTATATCGTCGCATAATACATCATAGCTACCTACCTAATATTAGCTACCTACCTAAGCGTAATGGATGTTTTACCTGTAGCAAAACATTTTCACTCCAGTTTCAACTTGTCCGGTCACTGTAAATCTATAAATAAATAATAATGTAAGATTAGTAATAAAACAAATAAATGGGTAGGTCTAAGGAGTATTTACTTACATTGTCGTTCATTTGTTCCTACCTAGTTTAGTACCTACCCGATCTCCTAAAATAAATATACAAATATGTAAAATCTACATAAGATTGCTAATAGGTAGTTACAATAGCATAAATTTTCTAAAATAACGAGCTTTCAGAGCTCTGGCTTTCTTCAGCTTACTGATCTTCGGAATTTTCAATATTTTACAAACTGTCTTACACCAAATAAAGCGTCCATGCGCGGATAACTTTGAATAATAAATAAAGCGTCTATGCGCATCAATATAGCATTATAGTAAAAAAGCAAAAGTACGCCTCGCGCTCACCTAGAGCGCGAGGCAGACGAACACAACCTCCCCGTACGACAGTCAGGGTTTCACTGCCGCCCGTCGCCCGCGCAGACTACCTTCAAAGGTTACCGCCCACTAATCATACGCAAAAATTTAAAATAATGATTTTCTATGTGAAAAACCGTCGTATCACAAAATCATACGTTCAGTTTGAAGATGAAGTCTTTGCCGACATGATCATGAAAAAAAAAGTATAAAATTCTAAGTAGTTTAGAAGTAGATACACTTTTTCAGTCAGAAACAGCTCCACTTTGTGATTTTTTTTCACCAGGTAAACGAGCACGTAGAACATTTTTGTACGTTCACTTTACAGATAAAAGGTCAATGTATAACATATATTTTTTTCAGCCCATAAAATTGACTACTCTAGGAGGAGAAACCCTCCAAAGAGGAGCAATCAGCTACTGTATGCGCCTTAATCATAATCTACCGTAAATGAATGCGATGCGTGCACCTAGCTAATTTACATAAAATATAGAGATGAATTTTGACGAATTTTTTTTTTATTTTTTAGAGAGAATAAATAAAAAAGAATTAAGTGTTGCGTGCTTACATACAATACAATGTATTTAGATATACAATAGGAAACGCATGGCACGGAGCGTGAGCGCGCCCCACCGTCAATGACGACGACGCAGAGCGCGCTGTTGTAAACCGGAGACGAAATTAAACGAAAAAAAAAGTTGTTTTTTAAGAGAGAATAACCATTGAAAGTGCTGCTTGCCACGTTGCCACGTACGTATCCGAGAAAATTTTACCTATTAAAGTTACATTTTTAACGGTGCCTCAACATTTCAGGCGGGGTTTGAACCCCCAAACCACCCCCCCCCCCTCCCTACGGCCATGGACACAACCCTCCACTACATGTTCCCGGAGCCTCAACTAACTATAGACAGAATTCGTTTTTGGTGCGAGTGAGCAGAATTGTTAATGACTTCAGCAAGAAGTATGACATTGACCCGTTCAATACCAGCATTCCCAGGGCAAGGCGTCGCATGACACTGGACTTTTTTGACACATCTAAAATTCGATAATTGTGTATTATTCTGTTTTATGTTTTCTATTATTTTTATCATTAGTTTAAGTATGAGCACTTTGTGGTTTCCCATAAAGTACGCTTTCTTTTTGTCATAATTTTGTTAGTTAGTGTTCACTTATAAATAGCTTATTTAGATTCTATTAGTGAATACCTATTATTAGCACTCTGTTGTCATTTATATCTCTATAGACATTATAGTAGATGGTGTTCCGAAATAAATAAAAACCTCACGACCACAACGACAAGTACGAGACCACTCGCACGCTGACCATTCCGTACGAATATACATAACGATTTCGCAAAAAACACCCTACCTATACATTTAATTTACCCTGTAGAAGTAATAGGTGGATAATCAATAACCTCTTAAAGCCGACTAGGGGAAATCAAGACTACCTAGGTATATGACTTTTGCCAAAAAGTATAACAATAACAATACAAGGCCTTTTATTTCTTTGCTAGATACCGACACATAACCCCCCGCCGCGTGCCTCGTCATGTATCGACTTGTTTAATCTGTTACTAGCTTGTGCTGCGTTCGTTATCATGGTTTTAATCTATGACCTGCATGGGCGTCGTCAGGGGCCGGGGGGGCAAACTGCAAAGCAACCAAACTCCTGCTATTGTCTTGCTTTGCCGATAAATACCGCTCGTCAAAATCCGAATAAATTCACGATCAGTAGGAATAAGTAGGTATAGTTAGTACAATATAACTTCAAAAAAAATTATAAAATATTATTATGCCGCTTACATTCATATATTGTGCTCATTATGAATGTAAGCGGGTTAACTACGAACCTATTATATGTTGTAAGCGCTTACATTCATAATGAATTCATCAAACTACGATAGTTTTTATAGTAAAATTAATTGTGCTGTCCATAGCTCGTGAAGCTTTCCATGTTGAAGTTGAAACCATTCTTTTTACAATCGCTATTGAGGCAAACAGGCCCGTAGAGATAGGAGTTTTGGGGATTCAAGCCCCCCCCGAAATGTTGAGGCACCGCACCGTCTAAAATAAAACTTTAATATGTTAAGTTTTCTCGGATACTGTCACGCAGCACTTGAAATGGTTATTCTGTCTTAAAAACTCAATTTTTTATGTCAACATTCGTTTTCCATCTTTACAACAGCGCAGGACGCGATGTCGGTGGCTGGTTGGCGCGCCCTCGTGCTCCGTGTCATTCGATTCGTATTGCGTAGGTGTAGCTTGTATGTACCTAAGTGAGCTAGGCGCACGCAACACATTCATTTACGCCCGATTCCATCTAGGAAGGCAGATTATAATCACGACATTACTTTTAATTTCGTAAATCAATGGATGGATTACCTAAGTACCTATTTTCTTGTTTTGCCGTAATTGAATTGCTACCTCCGCTTGCTGTTATTCCTTTATATATATCAAATGGCATACTCTTCTAAACTTTTTGCATACGTTCGAAAATGACACAAATTTCGCAGCTCGCTCCGCTCGCCGTTGATTCTATAGTCTTCTGAGCTTACCACCTTTACCAGCCTTCCAAAATGTCACAATTTCTTAACCATTTTCAGCGGCCGCAAACACTACAAAACATCGGTGCTCATTCCACTCACTGTTATATTATCTTTTTATACTATTACGAAAAAATTACAAAAAATGTTGCGGTGGCTCATTGGCTCATTCTCATTTCAAGATGATGCATATAGTCCCCCCCCCTGATCTACCCAAGTCTATATGGACCACTACCCAAGTTTGTACGGACGTTGGACCCTTATATTTATTTTAGGATTTTTTTCGTAGTTCACAAATAATTATTTGAAACTAATAAAGCATAAAATCATACATTATGATTATTTAAACGATCTAGATCGTTTAAATTCTAATGTTATTATATTTTTCTCAGTCTTTTAAGAATGTAATTTGATACTCCCAACCATAATATTATTTATAAATTAATCAAAACACCAGTTTTAACTAACGTATTTTAAAACAATATTTTGTTGCCCCGCCCCCGCCCCCCGCCCCGCGCCCCGCACGCACCTGGTAGTTCAGCTTGCCCGTGTGAATGTTGTTGTGCCGCTGCAGCGCGTTCTTGGAGGGAAACAGTTTGTTGCACTCCTCACACTTCCAGTCACTTATTCCTGGAATTACACAAAACTCACTTTTATGTTGACGTACCTACGATAAAATACATATAGCGAACATAAGATTAGTCCGATTTATGGAATATAATATCAATAAAGTTGGATCCAAAAGTAGGGTGAAAGTTTGTGAAGGAACATAAAGTAAAGTTTATTAAGTACAAGTAACATTGGAATATACCACTAAAAATACTTAATATTTAAGCTTAAAATTAATACATATTTGGTTATAGAATAATGTAGTATAAAAATTAACAAAAATATCGCACCTCCAGAATTAAAGTGACTCAACTCAAAAAATAGGGAAAATGAGTTAAATAATAGAAAGACTCATAGTGATCCTGTTTAGTATTGCGTCAGCCAAACTCTTCGCGCGTTTAGTGTTGGAAGGACCTAAAGCCGTATTCAACACTATAGTACGCAAATATCTGGTAAGATTGTTATGAATTTGGAGAAATAAAGTGACCTCTTTGTTGTTTTGTGTCATTTTACTACATTGAGCCTAGTTAATTCATTTGACTTAAATCGAATCATATAACGTTTTCTACTCAAATTATTCTTATTCTTATGACCGTTTATGGTTAGTGTCGGTTTTGTTCTTAAACACAAAGTAACGTTGATGCCTTATTAGTTAATTAAGTCTATTTAATATTAACTTGCCAAATCTTTTCCAGTTTTTGTATAAGATAAAATTTATAATTATGTTCTGTTTAGGTAACAATCAATATGACAAAGTTAATACTGAACATGGATTAGATAGGTTGGTCCTTTGCTAGATATTATTTTATTAAGTGAAATAATAAACCCATTCACTTATTTGTACTAATCTTTTTAAAATTTTCTTGTAGATAACTTCTGAAGCACCACCTTATGATATTCAGATCAAGGTATGATTGCTTTAGGCTTACAAAATAAGCACTTAGATATTGTGGAAAAAATGTATCCCTGCATTATTTTATCTTGTATTATTTAATTTATTTGTTTTAATTTATTAGTTGCACGTGCCGTGTGCCGTGTGGTGCCGGCATAGAATTTCACCACCCCAACTCTTCCCGTGGGTGTCGTAAGAGGCGACTAAGGGAAACACACCGGGGGGCGGGCAGCAGCGCCTTCTGCAGAACAACTACACCGAACTGCGATCCCCAACCCGCATGCCCAGCGTGGGGATTATGGGTTATATTAATAACCCCCAAATAATGATGCCATCTATGGCGCTCATTAGGGGAGGCATATGTCCAGCAGTGGACTATTATAGGCTGGTGATGTTGTTGATTAGTTGCACAAGAATAATAATATCCCGAGACCAGTGGTTGAATTGATCAGAAGAGAATAGTTGAACCTACTACGTCTGGCCAAAAAATACTGTAACAATCAGAAAATCGAGCTCATAGAGCAGTTCATCGAGTTCTAGTTCGACATGTTCAGATTCTAGCGGGTCATTTTCGCGAAAAACAGTTAAGCGAAATAAAAATGTTAATTTGTTGTTTTTTTCACTCAACGCATAATAAATTGATGTCAATTTCAATGAGACTGAACTCAGAATCAGACTCAACACGTTCTTCATCTCGATCGAATACTACCGACGTTATGCAAAGTACCACACCTTGGGATGGACAAATAGATAATAGTAAACAAATACTTAGATACTAGAAAACCTAGTATTTACTAGATATACTTAGCCTGCTAATACATTATTTAAACAAATATTAATCAAATCAAAATCATCAATTTAGTTTTTTACCATACATTTAAATAAATAATGAAACCATTGACTTTTACCATTCTATGTAATATTGATAAAGAAGTTTTTTGAAAACGGGCAGTGATTTTGTTGTGTGTGTTTGTGAGGGGAGGGGGAGAATATTTCAAAGACGCGCAGCCTGTACTATAAAAGATTTGTCGTAGAAAGAGGTCCTTTTAAGATGAGGGTTTCAGAGGAAAGAAAAGAGAAACAATGGGGGTTTGAAAGGAATTTCTATCAAATTCAGGATTGCAATCCTTGAGATAAGAAGGGCTCGGAGGCTAGAGTAAGATACTGTACAAGAGAGATGGTATGTGAGTTTTCCTGCGATGTTGGATGTGCAACCACTTGACGTGATATTCGGAAACGTGGTCATATTTGCAAAGGCTAAATATGAACCTGATCTTGGTTGTACGAATTAATCACTATACAGTAGAAAACAAAGTCGCTTCCCGCTGTCTGTCTGTCCCTATGTATGCTTGAATCTTTAAAAATACACAATGGATTGGACTGTGGTTTCTTTTTAATAATGTAATACAGTGTTTCAAGAGGAGGTTTTAAATGTATGACATGTATCTGTATCAGGATTGTAACCGTTCGAAGCTGGGCAGGGGGCTAGTATACAATAAATAATTGTTGATGAAAATGAGCTTAGTTTAGCACGTTCCATTATGAAAAAAGATGTTGCTATGTTAACGCAGACTTGATTTATAAGTAAGATGATTAGAAATAGAGAATATCTCTTTATTTCCTGCTTTACCATAACAACCTTATAAATTGATAATTTAATAAGGTAAGAGAAGACTACATTTACTAAGGGATTGTTTTTTGTTTGATTTTATTATCAGAAGTTTTTTGAGATTGATATCTTTATATTTTGATTATTTTATTGTTGTCTTTATATACGTGTTATTAAAGGTTTTTAGTTCAACTGAGTAACTTTTCTAATGATTAAACGTCACGTCAAACCTATAACCGAGCAAGTTTTCTTAATACGGGCCTTCAAAATCATTTATTGGTATTTTTTCTTATGCGATGTGTTCTAAACTGATACCTGTTCCTCTAACAATCCATAAGAAAAGCACAGCAATCGTTTTAAGAATGTCAATCAAGTTACGTTACAGAAAACGTTCATAAAAATCGATACCATTGTCTTACTTATAATACTTATAACTGATCAGCGAGAACTTGTATTGAATTTTTTTTCATGATTTCCTTTAATTACAATGGGTACACATTGATCAAGAATGTAAGTTTAATAATGTTTTACTGTTGAAAACCCATTTTTGAGAAATTTTTACAAAAAGATAATTAAAGTTAACTAAGTTAATTATAGTGTTTTTCTAATAAATGTATTAATCCCATCGTACTAAAATGCAAAATTTTATCTTAAACCAAATATTTTGCCGAGCATCTCGGAATAAAGTAACATATTTACAAATAAGTCATTAATATTTATTGAGCTTTAGTACAAAACTGACTCAATTTCGGAAGGTTTTTTTTTAATGTTAATTACTTATATAATTTAAATTGATTTTCAAAAAGTAATAATTTTTAAATATAGATAAAATACCAAATTATTCTATGATTTGTAAATAATACAGAAAATCCGTTATTTGGCTGTGCCATGATACAAATATGTAAAAATAACGCAAACATGAAATCTTTAAATCGCATTTCCCAAAAAACATGTTTTTTGAAATGAGTCACTTCTATTCTGGAGGTGCGATATGTTGTTGATGGACTGACAGTGGTTTGAGTTGCGTGGCCCTACCTGATGAACTAGTTGAGCACTGTATCTCAACAGGTAGTGTAATAAAGTAAGTTTAAAGCTACGATTCAGGTTTCATAGTAGTTATTAAGATCACTTTTATCGCCCGCCCAGTCACACCATAGCACAAGGTGTGCTTTTGTTTGAGCTGTACATCCAAGACACGGCAAGTGGTTGGAGTACAAACGCTGAATGTTGTTTGTTACCTTTGTGCAGTGCGATGTGTATGTCGCAGGCGCGCTTGTGCTTGTAGTGCGCGCCGCACACCTCGCAGATGTAGGGCGGCTTCGAGCCGTCGTGCTTCCGCTTGTGCTGCTCGAGCCGCGCTGCAACAGAACACATATAGCTGTATATATATATATATATATACATCATATCGCTGCACCTAATACATACAGGCACCTTCACGAATGCTACTAGTGATCCCGGTAGAGCACTTGTGAAGCCGCTGCGTTGCCAAAAGCATTGTAAGGTTTTTAAGTATTGGTTGGTAATTAATTGTATTATACTAAAATGGTAATTCGCAATAATGATATAGATATTTTACTCCCACGACACTAATACTGTCACAACTCATTTGTTCATACCGTGTACAGTCCAGTCCAGCTGTCTCAATACATACAGGGTGTTCAATATAACATGTATCATACACAATGGCAACATAGGGTAGGAACCAAGTGCAATCACTTGGAGGATTTTAACAAGCTTTGAAAAATAATTCAGATTCAGATTCAATAACTTTATTTCTATAATTATTATAAAATAAGAAATAATTCGTTATTGATTTCTCTTCACTTAAATTTTTTGTCCACTAGTGGAAGAAGTGAAAAATAATATTATACTTGTCCTGTTAGTATTTAATGTATGTACATAATGTAAATCTTAGTTAATAAAGGTTTAACCATTTCATAAGTTACTTTGTGGGAAAAAATCTTAAAATTCAGTCGAGGCGATAATCGGCATCTTTATGTAAGCAATGTTGAGGTACCATCGCGCTGTCCAGATGATGGACGAAGAAGTTCGTTGTAGGAACTCCCAAACGAAACGTGACAGTAACCAGTCTAATTTGGATTCTTTGAATTTATTTTTAAGCGAGAGTGCGAGAGCTTACACACTAGGTATAATAACAAAATTGTCTTAGAACAGGATTGGATAAACTTCTATGTTTCCCGTGCAGGTGGATCTAACGTACTTGATTTCGTGACGCAGTGGTCAGCGCAGCCCGTAGTGAAGGGAGGTCGCGGGTTGCAAGTCCCGCCGAAATCGTACATTTTTTTAACATTATTTAACATTGTTTGGTCCATTAGATTACCCTTTTTGCGGAAGATCCAATAAAAACTCTCTCTGAACTTACCCAAAGAAGAATATCTAGCAGAGCAGATGTCACACGGATGCCAAGTTTTGGGTCGTTTGAATGTAGCTTTACTTTTTGTTTTCTTCTGCGGCTCCTCTAGAAACTCCTCAGGGTTGAAGGTGCTGTCGCCATCCTCATCATCATCATCAAAATCACCAAAACCAATGTCGGTTCCATTGTTAAATGGACTATGTGATCTGCAAAATAGGGCCTTTGTTTAAAAAACTGTTACTTGAAACCTTTTCTATGTTGCCGCTTGGCTATCTGATTTTAAATCAATAATTCACACTGCTGTCTGATTCTATCTAATCTGAGTCATTCAGAGAGAATGTATTCTAGCGAAACTGGCCTGACTGGTGTTAGGGATGCATGTTTTTAGCTTGGAGAATTAGATGCTGCCACATCCTAGGGTGGCAGCAAGTTGGTTTTTATGTCCATCAAATCTTATTTGGTGTTTTTTTCCTAAGTTCACTTGCCACTTTTTGAATATTTAAATTTGTAATGTTTTCTCTTACCTGTCTGGATCCTGGGTGATATCCTCAGTCTTGATATCGAGGACCTCGTGCAGGGAGTGGTCCGCGTGCTCGGCGAGCCGGTGCGCGGCGAGGGCGACGGACCCGCCCGCCCCGCCGCCCGCGCCGCACTCCTCACACTCCCATCTGAAACAAGGTATTGCCATTTGTAGCTTTGTAGGTAACACCTTCTCATTTGTATTTTATTAATCACTTATAATTGTTTGTAACTATTAATTCCAACACTTTTGTTGGTGAATCAGTAAAATTAAAGATTTCACCAGTGATTAATTCAGTCAAATGTTTCCTGATCTTCTTGAAGGGTAAGTCCCCTCTTCTAACAGAATACACTAAACACATGCCAGATGTCAGTGCACATTAAAGTGCTATTTTCGAAATAGTAATTTAGCTATCTCAGAATATGTGAAAGCCTTTCATTGTACATAATAGTTCTAATTTGGTTCATCATCATCACCAGCCTATAATAGTCCACTGCTGGACATAGGCCTCCCCTAATGAGCGCCATAGATGGCATCATTATTTGGGGGTTATTGCCCATAATCCCCACGCTGGGCATGCGGGTTGGGGATCTAATTTGGTTATTTGATTGTAATTATCTTTGTTAGTAAATATTCTATCGATATCGATATGTTAGGAAATGATAGGTACTTCACGTTCATGATCCAACTTGTGTGTTTTAAATTCAAAAGTATACCTACATAATGTTCTGCACACATTTTAAAATTTTTCCCAGGAGTTTTTTTGTAAGGTTTTTGTTTTGTGAAGAAATTTTAAAGTATTTCTTTTATTTCTGGTGGGTTATGCTATTATCTTGTATTGAGGTAATAACAGTCAGTCCAGTAGAATACGGAGCAGGTCTATAGCTCTGTACTTCTCACTCATAAGATCACCGTAGCTTGGCATCCTGCTCTAAAGCCATCTCTAAGTAAAGTTACCGCACACACTTAAGTTAGAATAAGGTTAAAAGCTTGGGCAACAGTAACCGTAACATATTATGTAAAATAGATTATTGATAATGTGATGAGAATAACTCAGTGGATCAGACCATCACAGGTTTGATTCCAACCTCTGGCTAAATCCATAACATCTCTAGCATTAAGCTGAGTACCAATAACATAAGATTTGATTAGCTTAGGGCTAATTGATAATGTATAAATTTTCAAGCATTATATATTTTATTGATTACTTGTCTGTGATAGAAGTC
>CAWVOY010000075.1:0-17573 GCA_963931895.1 Eupithecia pulchellata | reverse complement strand
GTGAAGGACGCCTCCTGTTTTCTAGTCGGATATCGTCGATCGATAGCTGTCTGAAGCACCGCAGTTATTCAAATACCGGCTCTCTCCCACCGAGATACAGCACATTATACAAATTCGCTAACGCTACAGACCGTTGACCTGTTGGTCGTGTACGTGTTTAGATTGCGAGCGCCTTTATTTTGGTGCGATGTTCCGCAAGTCGTGCGATGACGTGTGTCATGTATTCATGTTCGACATTGTTTGAAATAAGTACCTATAGTCTTTTCACTTAGGAAGCGTTCTCTGATTCTCGCAAGATTGACTGCGTTTTGCCACTGACAAACTATTGACACAGTGTACATATAGACAGTGTGGAAACTACCTACAAACGCTCGAAACGGCTCACTCACACAAGCATGCGCATCTACGAGACCTCTAAGGGTTTTTCGCGGTGCTGTCAGTAGCGGTTGGCGCGTCTAGACGAGCGGTCATGCGTAATTTAGTTTTTTGAAAAATGCTCGATAATATTGCGTTGTATACAGCTGTGTGAACTCAGTTTCATCGAAACCGGAGCTTTCGTATTGTTAACTTCCTGCTGATTAATATAAGAAAAATTTATATTATTATTATTGTTATCGAATAATGAGTCCGTGTAATTGATCATAATGAATTCTTGAATTTATTTGAAAAAACAGAGTGACGGAGGTTTAAAGGTTGTATAGCTATAATGAGAATATTTTATACAGAAATTCCTATAAAGAATTCCGACGTGTCGTAGTAGACGCAAGTACTTTTATGTGAATCATTTGTAATAATTAAGATTGACATATTAAGAACAGTTTTTTTAATTGCTAGATGGAAATCACATGCATTTTCGGATTGAAACACGGTACGGTTTGCAGCCGCTCATGAGCGTTACCCACGCGCCTAGGGGTTGCATTATCCGTTAAATTTTCATATCCGGATAATTCGGATAGTAGTGAGCCTTACTATTCGGATATCCGGATATTTCGGATAATTCGGATAATTGAAAAATATACATAAAAATTTAATTACAACAAGGAAAATGGGTTTTTAGAGTATAAGTATTTATAAATTTATACTTAAAAACGTTAGGCATGATGACAGTAAGTAAAATCACTAAAATTATTTATTTCTTTAATAAAACTTGGGTCATGGTATACAAAACACGCATTTATTTTTTTATTAATAGTGAGATTGATATTTATTGTAATAAAATAAAACTACGAAATACGGCAATCCGCCATGATAGGCTGAACACCAATTAGAGCAAATGACGTCATCTCTGAGTTGACTATACAAGCATCTTGTTTCGTTAGAAGCACTGGTTATCTGTATTATTTACGATTCAACTTTGTTTTCACCGAGTTAGGTCTAGTGGTTTTATTAAATCGAAAGTGAAATAACCATGTCACGATGGAATAAGGATTCACTATTTCATGCGGACTTGTGACACCGATCCCATCAAATGATATTCCATAAATTCTCCATATCATTTGGCAACTGAAATTTGAATAAAATACATAATAAGATCACAGTGATGCGAGACGAAACCTAACATCAAAAAAGTTTATTTATTATTATTAAATTTAGACCTCAAACAAGATCATTATACCACATACTATTTTAAAATTCCTGCAAAACAAAATAAAAACTTACGTCAAAGTGATCTTCACAAAAATAAAGGTGAGTACTAGACAATATCGCTGTTGAATCCCGCCTTGCAAGTTTAAGCCATTTGTCCCGTATGGTTTTCTTATGCGGAACGAACACAAATAACTTATTAGGAGTTTTTATTGATGTATTCTTACACTGAGGGACCGCACACCACTTGTAACGCCTAGTGTTTACGTTTAGTTTACTCAGACGTGACGTCACAAGCGACGCCATAACACGGACAAGCGTTTTGGTGCGAATTTTAAATTATAAGACTAAATTGTTAGTGTTTTCCTACTTAACCTTTAATTTCTGCAGAAAAATGTTATTCATTGTTAATAATACCTATGTATTTTCGAATTATAATAGAACAGTTTTTCAAAATCTGTCATCATGCCTATTCGCATAGAAACTGAACAACATAGAGATTATAAATAAGAGTATCGATCAAATGGGTTGAAAAACTAAAATATCTATGAAATAAAAACTAGAGGAGCACTAGTATGTTATATATCAATCAAATTAAATAAACATCTCTTTCCATCGAACCTCGGTCTGTGTCGGTGTCGTCGAATCACTGACCAACCAGTGTCAACGATAGTGATGCGATTGCGCGCTACCGCTAGTGTAGGTCTTGCTTGTTTATAGCTTCAGATTCAGAAACACGCACGAATTAATATATTTTATTTAGTTTATTTTAACAACACAAAGTATTGTATGCATTAAATATGTACATATAACATTTCTTAAATGCTGGATGCGTTGTATTGTTGTGTCGTGAATTAGAAAAATCAACTGTAGATAACTATCCGTATTATTCGTATTATCCGGATAAAGGAGCTCCCATTATCCGGATAATAAAATTAGCGGATATCCGGATAATTCGGATATCCGGATATCCGGATTGCAATCCCTACACGCGCCACCTGCGCTGCCGTAAAGTTAAAACCCTATTGCTATAATATGGAGCGTAGGTATTTATTTCGTCAACTAGGCTTAGTTTCGATACTGTCCAAATGTGTACTGTGCTTTTGATTGTGATAAACAACAAGATTCGTCAAGTGCGAGTGTAACTCGTGCGACGAGGGTTTGGAGCTTTTATCAATTGTGTACCTACATACATTATACAAATACTTTGAGGGTTAGAGAGTAGGAAGGGGCTGGTAAAGGGGTTCCAAGATTTTGTCAAAGTAGCGGCGCACGATAACTACTATAATTATGTACCTACCTATAGATCGATTAGGGATATTTATACAAACAATAAAATATAAGCTAGTTCTACTAAAGCGTCACGTTTCAGAGGTAATTTTGTTAAACAGGATGTTTGGTGCATCGTTTGCCAAAATGAAATTGGGGGTGGGGAGGTGGGTTTATGCTACCTTCTCGACCCCCTCAAAAAATTCCTGGCCCCACGAAGGATTTTCTGTAATTTAAAAAAATATTTATTTAAAGAAAACCTTTTAGTAACTTTACAAATTTTCTTATTTTGTGTATCGAGTGAGAAACACATTTTTTTCGCCTAATAAATAACATAAGCCAAGTAGCTTAATTGCCGTCTTACTCATAAGCGTTGAAACCTGCCTACTATCTTCTTTTCTAAATTTTTCAAAATTATAGCTTTTTCGAGTTTACCGATGAAAAATGACAAATTATATGTATAAAAATAAACTAAAAAAGAAAATAAATCTATAAAATTAAAAATATTTAAGTAAGTTTTGTAGGTGTTGCAAGCATTTGTAGTAGTCTTTTTTGGTGTGTGTAAGTAATGTTATATCAAGCCAGTAGTTGACCTGAGACGCGACTATTAGTGCGAATAATAGTATAAAATGAGTCAACAACCTAAACCGAGATACTATTAAATGAATACGGTTGCCGAGCTAATTCTCCTTCACTCACACTTCGGAGATTAGACTAGGCAGAGGCAGTAATTAAGTAGGGTACATTTTTCTAACATACATAAAATAAACCTAATTAAATTACACACGTAATGTTGGCGACGACGACGTGGCGACGTGTGTGACGCGGTATGTGCTGCGTGCGTAGAGCAACACGGGCCCCGGCGGAATGGCTGCGTGCGACCGGTAATCGCCCGAAATAAAAAGTAATGAACCCCCCCCCCCCCCCATCTCCGAAGATTACAGAGCGTTCCATGTGAAATGTAGCCTTGTAGCCTCTGTATCAGTAGTACTACTAAGAAGTACAACTGGTAGTACAAATGACACACCGTTGTATCTCTAGTACTACCAGTAGTACTAGTAAGCCTCCATGTCAGTAGTACTGCTAAGTACAACTGGTTGTACAAATGACGCACCTTTGTATCCGCCTCCGTATCAGTAGTAGGTACTACTATGTAGTGTCTATTCTGTTTAGTCTGTGTATACAACTGGACATTTAGTTATCATGACAATCGATACTATGATACTATATACTTATGGCATATTATGCACTTATGCCTAACAAGTTAAAAAAGTCATATTATTATAATTATGTTTGAGATCATCAAGTCGCAAGTTCCAGAATGGGAACCAATGAAATTTATAACAGATTTCAAACAAGCTGCATTCACTGCGATGAAAAACAATTTTCCCCCAGATAAAACACTACTGTTGTTTTTATTATTTTGAAGATAAGCTTAAACGAAAAGCAAAGCAACTCATCATCATCACCAGCCTATAACAGTCCACTGCTGGACATAGGCCTCCCCTAATAATGATGAATACGCCATAGATGGCATTATTCATCATTTGGGGGTTATTGCCCGTAATTCCCACGCTGGGCATGCGGGTTGGGGATCGCAGTTCGGTGGAGTTGTTCTGCAGAGGGCGCTGCTGCCCGCCCCCCGGTGTGTGTCCCTTAGTCGCCTCTTACGACTAGACATGTGCGCCGACGTTGAAATAGTCGGCGGCGGACGCCGGTCTGAAATCGGCGGCGGCGGCGTGATTTCGGCGTGAAATCGGCATGATATTATTTGTTTAGAATCTGTTATTATTAATTTAAAAATGCTTGCATACTGTTATAATTTATAATTTATTATGCTTTCTTATGTT
Organism: Eupithecia pulchellata; assembly: GCA_963931895.1. Lineage (NCBI taxonomy): Eukaryota > Metazoa > Arthropoda > Insecta > Lepidoptera > Geometridae > Eupithecia > Eupithecia pulchellata. The sequence goes on along the minus strand of CAWVOY010000075.1, from coordinate 12,870 downwards.
AAACATAAATTAGGTAGTTTAAAACATCTAGCGTTCCTCCAGTAGTTTCAGGCCCCCAAACTTTAATTAGGTACCTATGTAAAATAAGGAACATATATTTTGATAGGTAGGTAGGTACATACATAGAGCCCTCACCATATATAATGGTGTCGCGCCAACTTTGGCTCAGTGGATAAACAACATGCTCAAAAACAGAGCGATACAAGTGACAATCAATAAAACCACCAGAGGTACCTATAGTTGTCAAGGGTTGCCCCCAAGGCGGCGTCTTACCGCCCCTTTTATGAAACATAGTTGTTGAAGAGCTAATCCACGACCTCAACGGACGCGGACTGGTCACAATAGGATATGCGGATGATGACCGTGCGATCTTGGCGACAGGCTGTTTCGAAAACATCACAGTAGGATATGCGGATGAACTCGCGATCTTGGCGATCGGCTGTTTAAAAAACACACTACGCGAACTGATGAAACTTGCCTTCAAAACCATCTAAGCATGGTGTACCGACCATGAACTCTCAGTTAATCCAACCAAAACGGAACTAATAATGTTCACAAACAAGCGACATCTGGGAAACATTAAACTCCCTAAATTATTCAACACAGAGATCAAGCTAAAAACAGAAGTTAAGTACCTAGGAGTCATACTAGATAGCAAACTGCTGTGGAACAAACATCTTGACAACAAACTTCAACGTGCGACGTCAACCCTCTACCAGCATTCTGCTGCATTAGCAGAATGCTTGGCAAAACCTCGGGGATCTCACCAAAAATAACCATGTGGCTCTACACTGCTATAATTAGACCAACATTAACCTACGGAGCGATAGTCTGGCGGACAAGAACGGAGTTAAGCGCCGTGATAACGAGACTACAGCGGTTCCAAAGAATGGCCTGCTCAGCCATAACAGGCTGCATGAGAACCATTGCCGGCGCTGCCCTAGATATCATTCTAGACCTCGCACCATTAGATCTTTACATACAACAAGAGGCTACAATGTCAGCCCTAACACTACAAAACATAGGTCTCTGGGCAATCACAAGCAGTCCACACGCCCAGATCATGGACAGGGCTATAAATTATTAACCCCTCATAGCTGCCCCATGTGATAGAATACCCAGCAAACCAATGCTAAACCAATGCACTACCAAATACAACTATACGAGCATCAGAAAGATGAATCTGGTACACAAAGTCAGTCAGATCTATACAGATGGCTCTAAAACGGACACAGGCACAGGCGCCGGGGTCCACTCATTGGACCTAAACATTAACATATCAGTAACACTAGGAAGGCACAGCTCTATATTTCAATGCGAATGTGTAGCAATAACTCAGGCGCCCACAGCTGTACAAAAGAGAGGAATATGACCAATGTGTTCGCATTCTCTCCGATAGTGCTGCCATACTCAAAGCCTTGGAGGGGAGTAGCTGCAACTCCAAGTTAGTGTACGAATGCCATCTGGTATAAGAAATAAACAAACAACAAGATTACCCTTCAATGGATAAAAGGACATAGCGGATCGCTAGGAAATGACGCCGCTGATGAACTGGCACGGCGAGGATCGGAAACTACCACAGAAGATCCACTGCCTTTCCTCCCCTTGCCATTTTCATTACTCCAAACATGGATTAGGCTCAAAACTAGAATGATGCATAATGAACGATGGACACGCCCACGCAAGTCAAACTAGAGAGGCACTGACATCAAATATCAAAGAATCTAACTATACGTTTATTGAACCTAAATCAACCTGCGTATTCTGGTAGGAACACTAACAGGGAATTGCTTACTGAACAAACACCTATTCACCATCGGAGCGACAGACAGTCCTCTCTCCACAGGATGCCTCAGTGGCGACGAATCAGCTGCCCACGTTGTCCAGGAATGCGAGGGAGTAGCAGCAACACGAACAGAAATGCTCAACTTGCCGAGGTCACTCCGCGAAGCCTGTGAAGATCCCAGGAAGATTCTGCGCTTAAAGACGAAGTTAGGCTGGCTCTGCTAGCACTCACACCACGCATAATGGACCAAAACTGAGTCCATATGCGGAAATAGGAGTACTTCTACCTAAACCTAAGCTATCGTACTAGCGTATATGACGTCATTTGGTACTTATAAACTTTACTATTCCGATCCCTGGTAATAATAAAAACAATAAAATGACGGGGTTTTCAAAGCGTCTAAAAGGTAACGTGTCACGCCGAATTCACGCCGATTGGCTAATCGGCGGCGGCGGCGTGAAAAATTTGCCGGCGGCGGCGGCGGGTCGGCGCGGCGCACACGTCTACTTACGACACCCACGGGAAGAGTTGGGGTGGTGAAATTCTATGCCGGCACCACACGGCTTAACTAATGCTTAAAAAAAGGATTTAAAAATATACGAAACGGAATTTGAACAAAATTGTCAGTTTATGCATGGTGCTGCCTTTTCTCCCAGAAGCACAAATTGAAGAAGGGTTTAGTTATATACTGAAGGAGAGTGAAATTGTAGGAAGTAACAAAATCCTACAACAGTTTTTACTTTACATAAAAATACTGGATGCCGAAAAAAGCTTTATGGTGTAGTTTCGGTGAGCGACACCGGACGAATAATGTCTGTGAGGGTTGGAACGGTCAATTCAATAAACTTTTTAAAAGAAGACCAACAATTATACATTTTTTTAAATTACGTTAAGTGAAGGAACAAGGGCTTGCTCTTACCATTATCGTAGTAGATAAGTTTTTTTTTATATACTAGAGACAAGTTTTTTGTTGTAGAACTAAAGTTTTCTGTTTTTTTTTTATACTAGAGAAATACAAGTTTTATCATTTTTACTACCAGTTGAACTTACGTTTTAATAATAATAATAAAGTCGAGTAAATTTACTTGAATTTTTGTAGTAGTACTACTGATACGGAGGCGGATACAAAGGTGCGTCATTTGTACAACCAGTTGTACTTCTTAGCAGTACTACTGACATGGAGGCTTACTAGTACTACAGGTAGTACTAGAGATACAACGGTGTGTCATTTGTACTACCAGTTGTACTTCTTAGTAGTACTACTGATACAGAGGCGAAATGTACTAGGCGTTTGTAGGATCTAAATTTGTTTATGTAAAATATAGAAGTCTGTAAAAGGAAAACTTTTTGAAATATGGTCAAAAAGGGGGAAATTCTCAAAATGGGAAGCTACCCTGTAATGTATCTATTAGGTGCAGGAATAATAAGCAGCCATTACTGAATATAGTTTATTGTCACTGTCCTCGGTGGCATCCCCCGAACTACCCTCCAACATATTATTAATAACTAATGTGAAGTTACTTGTCAATCCACAACCCTCCATTCTAAACCTAGACTACTTAACTACATTTAACATGATCGACGTAATTTTAAGTGGCTATTATCAGTAGTAACTAATAATACTTTAATAGCCACTTAAAATTACGTTCGTTATAGTATAATAAACAATAGCAAGCCTAGAACAAGTCTTGGAACGTTATGGCGCGGGGTGCGGGGCGCGGGCGGCGAAAACTGTGTTAGGTTTCACCCCAGTCGCGGTCATCCTCGTTTTATGTTCGATATGAGGCGCTTAATCATAATAAAACATCCTAAAGAACAGCGGTTTTGATATTACGCTTAGTTTTGATAGTTACACTTGTTTTTTTTAAGTATGGTCATTGACCTTCTCAAATAATGATTTTATTATGTTAAGTACCTATTGCCAGAATTAAAGGAATTTACGCCCTTCAATAAATACACAAATTAATATTTTATTTGAAATACATTCTTTACGAAAATTCCAAATCCAGGTGCACTGCACCAGAGAGCGTGAAAAAATATCTTGTTCGTAGAATAAAAAAGAAATACATTTTTTTTTTCATAAATAAATCAATCGAATCATGAAAATGTAATTATTTTCATGATCCGATTGATACTACTTGTGCTGTTGTAAACGCGAGTTCACTAGCTTCATTCATTCATTAGGTATTACTTAATTAGTCCAGGTAAATTATGATGATTAACATTGCTGCATAGCTGTCTCTATTATGAAGAAAATAACTTATTTAACTAGTTATGTAAATATCAGTGTTATTTGGTTTTTACTCTACTATTAGTCTATGCAAAAAAATATAGAACGTAATAAACGTATTTCTAATTTAACGCTTTTGGCGCTGTATCGGAACAATTGGCACCCATCTGTTTTGGCTAGTTAATGTCAAATAACACCAACAAACCATAAAAAATCAGGTCAAAACAAGGTGTCTAGCACGGGTACTTATCCAATTTTTTAGTTACCTCCCATACATAAAAAAACTGTTTTTTGCCTTAAACTCCTAAAATAAAAGGCCTAACAAAAATATTAACAAAAGTTTCTTAGTTTCTAGGTAGGTACATACATAGAGCCCTCACCATATATAATGGTGTCGCGCCAACTTTGGCTCAGTGGATAAACAACATGCTCAAAAACAGAGCGATACAAGTGACAATCAATAAAACCACCAGAGGTACCTATAGTTGTCAAGGGTTGCCCCCAAGGCGGCGTCTTACCGCCCCTTTTATGAAACATAGTTGTTGAAGAGCTAATCCACGACCTCAACGGACGCGGACTGGTCACAATAGGATATGCGGATGATGACCGTGCGATCTTGGCGACAGGCTGTTTCGAAAACATCACAGTAGGATATGCGGATGAACTCGCGATCTTGGCGATCGGCTGTTTAAAAAACACACTACGCGAACTGATGAAACTTGCCTTCAAAACCATCTAAGCATGGTGTACCGACCATGAACTCTCAGTTAATCCAACCAAAACGGAACTAATAATGTTCACAAACAAGCGACATCTGGGAAACATTAAACTCCCTAAATTATTCAACACAGAGATCAAGCTAAAAACAGAAGTTAAGTACCTAGGAGTCATACTAGATAGCAAACTGCTGTGGAACAAACATCTTGACAACAAACTTCAACGTGCGACGTCAACCCTCTACCAGCATTCTGCTGCATTAGCAGAATGCTTGGCAAAACCTCGGGGATCTCACCAAAAATAACCATGTGGCTCTACACTGCTATAATTAGACCAACATTAACCTACGGAGCGATAGTCTGGCGGACAAGAACGGAGTTAAGCGCCGTGATAACGAGACTACAGCGGTTCCAAAGAATGGCCTGCTCAGCCATAACAGGCTGCATGAGAACCATTGCCGGCGCTGCCCTAGATATCATTCTAGACCTCGCACCATTAGATCTTTACATACAACAAGAGGCTACAATGTCAGCCCTAACACTACAAAACATAGGTCTCTGGGCAATCACAAGCAGTCCACACGCCCAGATCATGGACAGGGCTATAAATTATTAACCCCTCATAGCTGCCCCATGTGATAGAATACCCAGCAAACCAATGCTAAACCAATGCACTACCAAATACAACTATACGAGCATCAGAAAGATGAATCTGGTACACAAAGTCAGTCAGATCTATACAGATGGCTCTAAAACGGACACAGGCACAGGCGCCGGGGTCCACTCATTGGACCTAAACATTAACATATCAGTAACACTAGGAAGGCACAGCTCTATATTTCAATGCGAATGTGTAGCAATAACTCAGGCGCCCACAGCTGTACAAAAGAGAGGAATATGACCAATGTGTTCGCATTCTCTCCGATAGTGCTGCCATACTCAAAGCCTTGGAGGGGAGTAGCTGCAACTCCAAGTTAGTGTACGAATGCCATCTGGTATAAGAAATAAACAAACAACAAGATTACCCTTCAATGGATAAAAGGACATAGCGGATCGCTAGGAAATGACGCCGCTGATGAACTGGCACGGCGAGGATCGGAAACTACCACAGAAGATCCACTGCCTTTCCTCCCCTTGCCATTTTCATTACTCCAAACATGGATTAGGCTCAAAACTAGAATGATGCATAATGAACGATGGACACGCCCACGCAAGTCAAACTAGAGAGGCACTGACATCAAATATCAAAGAATCTAACTATACGTTTATTGAACCTAAATCAACCTGCGTATTCTGGTAGGAACACTAACAGGGAATTGCTTACTGAACAAACACCTATTCACCATCGGAGCGACAGACAGTCCTCTCTCCACAGGATGCCTCAGTGGCGACGAATCAGCTGCCCACGTTGTCCAGGAATGCGAGGGAGTAGCAGCAACACGAACAGAAATGCTCAACTTGCCGAGGTCACTCCGCGAAGCCTGTGAAGATCCCAGGAAGATTCTGCGCTTAAAGACGAAGTTAGGCTGGCTCTGCTAGCACTCACACCACGCATAATGGACCAAAACTGAGTCCATATGCGGAAATAGGAGTACTTCTACCTAAACCTAAGCTATCGTACTAGCGTATATGACGTCATTTGGTACTTATAAACTTTACTATTCCGATCCCTGGTAATAATAAAAACAATAAAATGACGGGGTTTTCAAAGCGTCTAAAAGGTAACGTGTCACGCCGAATTCACGCCGATTGGCTAATCGGCGGCGGCGGCGTGAAAAATTTGCCGGCGGCGGCGGCGGGTCGGCGCGGCGCACACGTCTACTTACGACACCCACGGGAAGAGTTGGGGTGGTGAAATTCTATGCCGGCACCACACGGCTTAACTAATGCTTAAAAAAAGGATTTAAAAATATACGAAACGGAATTTGAACAAAATTGTCAGTTTATGCATGGTGCTGCCTTTTCTCCCAGAAGCACAAATTGAAGAAGGGTTTAGTTATATACTGAAGGAGAGTGAAATTGTAGGAAGTAACAAAATCCTACAACAGTTTTTACTTTACATAAAAATACTGGATGCCGAAAAAAGCTTTATGGTGTAGTTTCGGTGAGCGACACCGGACGAATAATGTCTGTGAGGGTTGGAACGGTCAATTCAATAAACTTTTTAAAAGAAGACCAACAATTATACATTTTTTTAAATTACGTTAAGTGAAGGAACAAGGGCTTGCTCTTACCATTATCGTAGTAGATAAGTTTTTTTTTATATACTAGAGACAAGTTTTTTGTTGTAGAACTAAAGTTTTCTGTTTTTTTTTTATACTAGAGAAATACAAGTTTTATCATTTTTACTACCAGTTGAACTTACGTTTTAATAATAATAATAAAGTCGAGTAAATTTACTTGAATTTTTGTAGTAGTACTACTGATACGGAGGCGGATACAAAGGTGCGTCATTTGTACAACCAGTTGTACTTCTTAGCAGTACTACTGACATGGAGGCTTACTAGTACTACAGGTAGTACTAGAGATACAACGGTGTGTCATTTGTACTACCAGTTGTACTTCTTAGTAGTACTACTGATACAGAGGCGAAATGTACTAGGCGTTTGTAGGATCTAAATTTGTTTATGTAAAATATAGAAGTCTGTAAAAGGAAAACTTTTTGAAATATGGTCAAAAAGGGGGAAATTCTCAAAATGGGAAGCTACCCTGTAATGTATCTATTAGGTGCAGGAATAATAAGCAGCCATTACTGAATATAGTTTATTGTCACTGTCCTCGGTGGCATCCCCCGAACTACCCTCCAACATATTATTAATAACTAATGTGAAGTTACTTGTCAATCCACAACCCTCCATTCTAAACCTAGACTACTTAACTACATTTAACATGATCGACGTAATTTTAAGTGGCTATTATCAGTAGTAACTAATAATACTTTAATAGCCACTTAAAATTACGTTCGTTATAGTATAATAAACAATAGCAAGCCTAGAACAAGTCTTGGAACGTTATGGCGCGGGGTGCGGGGCGCGGGCGGCGAAAACTGTGTTAGGTTTCACCCCAGTCGCGGTCATCCTCGTTTTATGTTCGATATGAGGCGCTTAATCATAATAAAACATCCTAAAGAACAGCGGTTTTGATATTACGCTTAGTTTTGATAGTTACACTTGTTTTTTTTAAGTATGGTCATTGACCTTCTCAAATAATGATTTTATTATGTTAAGTACCTATTGCCAGAATTAAAGGAATTTACGCCCTTCAATAAATACACAAATTAATATTTTATTTGAAATACATTCTTTACGAAAATTCCAAATCCAGGTGCACTGCACCAGAGAGCGTGAAAAAATATCTTGTTCGTAGAATAAAAAAGAAATACATTTTTTTTTTCATAAATAAATCAATCGAATCATGAAAATGTAATTATTTTCATGATCCGATTGATACTACTTGTGCTGTTGTAAACGCGAGTTCACTAGCTTCATTCATTCATTAGGTATTACTTAATTAGTCCAGGTAAATTATGATGATTAACATTGCTGCATAGCTGTCTCTATTATGAAGAAAATAACTTATTTAACTAGTTATGTAAATATCAGTGTTATTTGGTTTTTACTCTACTATTAGTCTATGCAAAAAAATATAGAACGTAATAAACGTATTTCTAATTTAACGCTTTTGGCGCTGTATCGGAACAATTGGCACCCATCTGTTTTGGCTAGTTAATGTCAAATAACACCAACAAACCATAAAAAATCAGGTCAAAACAAGGTGTCTAGCACGGGTACTTATCCAATTTTTTAGTTACCTCCCATACATAAAAAAACTGTTTTTTGCCTTAAACTCCTAAAATAAAAGGCCTAACAAAAATATTAACAAAAGTTTCTTAGTTTCTAGTAGTACCTAGCTATCGAATCAGAAAAACGAAATTCGGAAAAATCCTATATCAACTTTTTAGCGATTCGGGAAGACGCGAGGCTTCCAGCGAGACGCTCGCTACAGATTGCGTACAGTAGAGAATCTACGAGTATGAGTACAGTACATAGACTTCGTCCGTCGTACATACTACACTCACATAGTGTACCTAGTACAATGTTGGTGGACGGGGGCGATACACGTCAGATTTTCAGTCTGACGGGTTGTATTCGACTATCCGGAAGCGTTCGTTCCATTCCATATACTTTGTTAACTCACAAATCGCCTTCGAATAATCGAATCCATAAACTTTTCATCCGACATTCAGAAAATAGATAGGTGTATCGCGCGCGACGTGTCAGCCATGGACCTGCGAGCCGGAGCGCGCGGCTGCCAGCCTGCAACAGTCTCCGACGACGGACTTTGTTCCAACTGATATTTTATCGTTCGCTACCGATTAAAGGTGTACTTAAAATTTACAGAACATTTTACCCAAGTCCTCTCTTGGTCTTTAAGCACTGATGGAAATTATGGATGACCCCCATGTACCGGGCCTGATAAAAATACTGAAATTGGCTAATTGAATGAATAGAGCAGGCGGAGTAGGTATTTGTATTATTGTATGGATCGGTCTCCTTGTACTCGTACGTAGGTGCAGCTAGGATCGCGTCCACGGCTGGGCAGCTAGTGGGGCATGTGACCGGTCAGGTTCCGGAGACATTTGAAGCCCGTATTATGAAACTGTGCTCAATGAAGTCATCTCGAGTAAGGCTTTAAGCATAGATCGATGACGGAACAATTGATTGCACATGATTAGTGATTGATTACGCAGACAGTCGTCAAATACTTGTTTGTCCATATCCTTAACAAGTCATAAGCTTAATTTGTCAATTTCGCAATTCGTCAAATACATGATTCGTTAAGTTCTTAAATATACTAATACTTGGTTCGTCAAATGAGCTATTAGTCAAGCACGCCTAGGACAGTCAAGATGAAAATAAAATCATAGAAAATAACATCATTATTATATTTTAAAAAAATAATCATTTCATTTCATTGAAAAAATATATTTCATTTAAAAAAAACACAAAAAGTAACATGTAGCTTTTGAAGAACTCAAACCTTATAAAATGTTATTGCTTGTTGTTGCCATTTTGCCCTGTAAAAGGTTGTTAACTATTATTTATTTATTTATTATACTTTTTATTTGTTTTTAATTTTTATATGATTATTTATATTATTATATTATTTTTTATTTATTTTTTATTATTATTTTTTGCTATAGTTTCATGTATGAACTTGTAGATGTCATAATACCCAAACACAAAATTTATTAAAATAACAACATAAAAAAAATTAAAATATATAATTTAAAACATATTTAAAACTATCACGAGAAATTAAAAATAATTTTAGTAACTGACATTTGACTGACATTGTCAATATTGAAAAAGTAATAATTATTCAAATAGATCGTAATTGAAACACTTTTATTACTCGTATACAAAAAGGTTTCATTCAATTACGCTTATCTATCACTTAGGTTTTATCAAAGATGAAGCACTTTAGTGTTCGATCTCACAATGACTAGATAAATTACGTATTTGACGTGTATACGTTTTGACGAATCGCGAAAATGATAAATTAGGCTTTTGACTTGAGTAGGATATGATAAATAAAGGATTTTACGAATTGCGAAGTTGACAAATTAAGCCTAGGACTTATTAAGTAAGGATATGGACAAACAAGTATTTGACGACTGTCTGCGTAATCTGATTAGTAGCTCTTGATTTTGTCGTATCACTGTTTATTTTTCATCGGAAAGTGACAACTCAAGAAATTTCTAGGATGGAACTTAATTATTTTCCGGGTATAGAAATATACATGTTATCTGTAGGCCAAGCACGGGGATTGTTCTCTAGGGTAGAATAGACAGTAATGACATCGCATCGCCATACATTGCGTACATTATTGAAGTTGAAGAAATTAATTTCATATAATTTACGCATTCGATGACAAAGTGACTTAATTTTTGTCTATTCTACCTTAGATAAGAAAGCCCGTGCTTGCCCTACTGAAATGAATCCGCGCGAACAAAACTATCGCTTTCCGATAGATAGTTTGCGCGCAGTTGTTGTCAACTTGGATGTTTGTTCGATTCGTACATATCCGATCACATCAGTCGAGCTTGTACCTACTTCTATGCTTACACAACTGTGCTACCAATACCTACAGAACCACTTTATTATTTAACTTTGATTCGATTGTTTATCAATGTTACCGTACCACATCAGAGATGTGCACGTGGATGGCTTCCTGGCGTCATGTCGAGGGCTGCATGGTGGTAGCCACGCGGACCGCCTCCCTGGCGGTGGTCCTTCGCTCCTAATAGCATGCATGAACCATTTATTTCACTTCTATTGCTCAAAAACTGCTCCATTACAGCGTAGTTGTACTTCGTTCGTCTTTCAAAGTAGTCCTACTGTTGCGGTCGAAGTCACGTGAAATATTTTTACTAATTTTAAAAACTTACGACAATTCGTGTAGTAGAGAAGTGAAAACAGCGTGCAATATTTAACTAGAGCTATCTATTATTGGTTGATTATTTTCGAATAGAAATGAAAAGTACAGTTTTTCATCTTGTTATCCGAGTATAACAACGTCGTACGTGATGGGGTAGTTTGGTCCCTAGTAAAAGAATCTACTATTTTAACACGTTTCGTATTCCCACATTTCCAATTCAAACATATCGTTTCATTGTAAAATTGTAGCCAATTTACCGGCGGCGGCGATTCAACTGTCCCTTATTGATTCGTTGATTTCATTCTACATTGTATCTTGAAGTCCGCATCAGTAGGTTCATTTCCCTCTGCGACAGTGTAAAGTAGAACAGTCTAAATTCGGCTAACGTCGAGCGCTATTCCTGGGACCGCTAATTGCTGCCACCCTGTACGAGTACGTAAACGAACTTATCGGAATATTGCTTTCCAGAATACGAAGGAGTTGAAATCAAAATCAAAGTGCTTTATTTCCTTTAGACCTTACAGGACTCTTGGACACTGAAAATGGAACCATTCATTTATAATTTGTAGAGCCAGGCTTCTGCAAAAATATCAACATTTCTGTTCTGTAGAAGCCTATTTCAAACGCATTCTACTGACCTACATATTTGATTCCGAAAGCTTGAAATAATAGTGATCATCAGTGCCTTTCCATCAAATACCTTACTTTGTGAACGTCTTTGCTCTCCGTTTGATTGAAGCTAATGTTCATGTGACTAGCTAGATATTATATGTTGTTATGGGCTGTTTTCTATTCACCAACGATTAAATTTGCTATTCGAAAATAATGAACTCCATTTATCTTAAACCTTTTACGTTTATGCGTAGCCAAAGTCTCATTAAAAAATATTAGTTGTAATGACATCCGTATGTTTTTATTTTTATTAAGATTGATTAGGATTTTCCTAATTAGTTAAGTTTGTTTTGTCTATATCAACTATTTTATTTATTCTGGCTCTGTTCATTAAGCTCTGGTATGTGTTAAACCTAGAACGGAGAAAATTATTTTAGTTACCTACTGTTTATTTTAATTTGTAATTTTAAGTGTTTTATGTACCTACATAATATGTACCTACTGTTAATTTCCCAAATGTAATAAAAGTAAATTGAAACTTAGTAGGTAAGGTATAGAAATAGGTAGAAAAGCATTGTGGTTTTTCTTTGATTAAAATAGTTAGCCATTTACAAATATAGCTTGAGTTGTTACCATTGGATCCTTCTTAAAATAATGAACAAGTGGTGGAACCAGAAAATACAGAAGCATACTAAATGTTCTTATTTCCCGGGTCGGTAAGAAGCTTATTCAGAGCGCGCGCTCGTGGGCGCTCTGTTGTATTGTATTGTGTATGTAGTGTGAGCCGCGCGACGTGTATTCAGCTCAGAGGCGGGTTGTCATGGCGACCGCTCATTATGAACCACCGACGACGTCTACGTCAAAGGCCTGTCTTCCACCGGCACCGTCTCGTCTAGTCTTACGTCTACATAGCTATGTATCTATAGTGACGTATTGAACTCGCACTCCGCTGATGATCACGTTGATCTGAAGATGGTTGACTGCTGACTGACGTCATTATAAACCAAGGCCACAGAACCAAAAGTATACAACACCATGGACGGCAACATTTTAGTAGTCACTAAGGTGAACGGTAAAAAACTTTT
>CAWVOY010000074.1:0-17187 GCA_963931895.1 Eupithecia pulchellata | reverse complement strand
TGAACCGGGGTATTTTCCACCCTTTACCACCTACCTAAATATTGGTATTTATCAATTTCAAAGCATGGCAAATAAAACAATGGTAAATTTTGATGATTTGCTTTATTACCGAAAGGGCCAGTCTTATAAATGTTAAAAAATAACTATAAAATTACACTTCTGAAGTGTAATTTTATCGGTTAGTGAAAAAAATTACAAATATATTGTAGTACGACGTCTTAGTGACGGAAATATACATCATGATTCTGGCATCCCTGTCAGATCGGGCATGTCGGTCAAGCCAGGCCGCGACAGCGCCATCTCTGCGCGCGGGCGGGCAATAAGACGTCCGAAACGATATGAAAACTAGTTCGCTCCCGCCCGGCGGTTGAGACAGTTCGAATGTTTTGCTTTATCTACAAATTAGTTCATTATTTCATTTGTTAAGCTCCTTTGATGTCCTTACTGTTGTGTTGTGATATTAAATACATTGTGAATAACTGTACGTGTGCGTTCTATTTAAAACCCAACTTAGACTGAGCCAGCCGTAGCCGGGCAAACCTACTATTAAACTGGCTGCCCAAGCGAGGGCCTGTGATAGTGCCTTTTTTCCATTTCAAGTACGTGAACTTATCGCAGTGATCCTAAATACATAGAATGCCACGACCTAACACACGCCGCCAATCGCGGCGCCAGTCGGACTTCGAAGACGAAATGGATGAACCTACAAACCAGCAACCTACGCCAACCTCAGAGCCGCCTGCGGCATCTCTCACGGCGAGCGAATTCACAACAATGATGGCTACTCTGCAACAGTCGCAGACTGCGATGATGGAGCGGCTTTTCGATCGTGTCCTCGCGCACGAATCGCGCCGCGAATCAACATCATCGCCCCTGCACAACTCGCCGATCGCCACGTCTACGCCAGCGCCACTTCTAGGGAACTTCGCTGCATGCACAGCGCGTTTCAGTGGAGCACCCGGAGACTCGCTGGACAATTTCCTGGACGCCGTGGAAGCCTATAAAGAATGTGCATGCGTCAGCGACGATAGCGCACTACGGGGTGTATCCATGCTAGTTGAAGGAAACGCTGCAGTGTGGTGGCAGGGAGTCAAATCTTCCATTGACTCTTGGACTGACGCAGTGACATCGCTAAGGAGTGCCTTCGGGGACAGACGGCCACCACACCGAATATATCTAGAACTGTTCTCGATGTCTCAAAGCAAGGAGAAAACGGAGGTCTTTGTCGCCAGGGTGCGGGCACTCCTCGCTCGCCTCCCCCCCGGCGACCTGAGCGAGAAGGTCCAGCTAGATATGATTTACGGTCTTCTTCATCGACGGGTAAGAGAGCGCTTGCGTCGAGACGAGTTTGAGTCGTACAACTCGCTACTCCGCAAGGCACGGTACATCGAAGACGCTACCGAAGAAACTCCATCTGAAACCCTACGTGCGAGAACAGTGCCGCCTCTGCGATCCACCTCATCGAATCCACGCGAATCCCGCGGTCATAACTCTGCCAACACCGCTGCCGCCGCGGCCACCGCCGCCGCGCATAGCAACGACACGCGTGTCGCTCGCGCCCCCGCTGCCGCACGTGCCCCTGCGCCCTGCGCCGCCGTTCGCTACAGCGCTGCTCAGGACTCCGCTCTACAGCCTGCCGCCGCCACCGTTACGAGCACATCTACCGCCGCCGCCGCCGTTTCACCCAGCACGAAGGAGTTTTGCAAGTATTGTAAACGCCGCGGACATTTGATAGAATCTTGTACGGTATTACAAGCAAAAAGGCATAAAGTGGACTCGGAAGCCGTACCTACGTGTTACGGTTGCAATGCCAAAGGTGTTACGCGATCTCAGTGTTCCGAGTGCAACGCGAACTATTGTACGTTCGACTCGGCATGGCTTGATTCGACCTCGCCCGATCTGTTGGTAAGTGACCAACAAAGTATTACTTACGCTATCCCTCCAAGTATTGATGATAGGGTGACCATGACGAAAAATAGTAGGGTGACCAAGATTTTTGCGGACAATTTAGGAAATTTTTGTCAATATAAATCTGATGCTCATAATGACAACGCTAATCAATGTAGGGTAACCATGAATAACAAAAGAAGGGTGTCCAATGTATCCGCAGAAATTTCAGGACATTTTTCATTCGGCGATCCTGATGTTGGTGGAAATTTCGCGAGTACTTCTACTGGACAGCGACCTATGTTAAGACCTATTTTAAGCATAGTGATTTTAGGTGTAAGAGGCTTGGCACTTTTAGACTCAGGTGCTAAAAGTAGTGTAGCTGGCCGAAAGCTCTACGAATTGCTGTTGGAAAAGAAGCACCCCTGCACTGAAACCACGCGTTATGTTAAGTTGGCAGATGGCTCGTCACGCACTCGTCGGGTACTTATCACCAGCTTAAATGTAAGGATTACTCCAGACAGGTCAGTGACCCTAGATTTTACTATCCTGCCAGACGCGCAAAATAATGAAACCTTGTTAGGAATAGATTTTTTAGCAGCGGCCGGAATCGTCATGAATTTTGCTGCGTCGACCTGGCACTTTTCAGGTTCAAAAATCATGTACCCAATCGAGTTTGAAACTCCGAAGACTTGCACTGCAGTCTCTTCTGCTGACTTTCTGCGTGATGAAGAAGGTTTAATGCTGGCTCCCCAACAACGCCAGGAGCTGTCGGACTTACTGCTGCACAACGCAGATGTCTTTGCAGCAAATGGAGCGCCTACAACCTATGCGGAACACCGCATAGACACAGGTGATCATTCCCCAATCTCCGTTCCTCCTTATCGTCTTACGCCCGCCAAGAAGGAGTTGATGAAAGCGGAGTTAGATAAAATGCTCGAAGACGGCATTATTGAAGAGTGCGAGTCAGCGTGGACTTCGCCCGCCGTCTTAGTCCCTAAGAAAGATGGTAAGGTTAGGTTCTGCGTAGATTACCGCAAGCTTAACGCAGTAACCAAAACTGATGCTTACCCAATGCCTGTTATTGACGAATTGGTGCAGTCAACTAGGCGCAACTGCTTTATGTCCACTTTGGATTTACGCAGTGGATTTTGGCAAGTGGTCGTCAAGGAGAGCGACAAGGACAAAACGGCGTTCCAGACCCCCTTCGGTACGTATCGCTTTAATCGTATGCCTTTCGGCCTTAAAAATGCGCCATCAACCTTTCAGCGCCTCATTGACAAGCTCCGCTCGTACCTGTGTCGCGACCTCACACAAATAGCAGGTGATAGCGTCACTCTCTTGGCTTATCAGGACGACCTGTTGCTTATAACGGAAACGTATTCAGGCCATGTGGCGGCGTTGAGCGCTGTTTTCGAAAAGCTTCGTGCCTTCAACTTAAGGGCTAATCGCGAGAAGTGCGTGTTCTGCCGGAAAAAGGTAAAATACCTAGGTCACGTTATCACGCCAGAGGGCGTGTCTCCCGACGACGAGAAGATACAGGCAGTCGTAGAAATGAAACCGCCGCTCAACCTGAAACATCTGAGGACCTTTTTACAGACGTGTTCGTGGTTTCGCAAGTTTGTACCAAACTTTTCAGCCGTAGCTGAGCCTTTAACGCGCCTGACAAAAAAGAACCAGCCTTGGGTTTGGGAGTCGGAGCAAATCAATGCCTTTGAGGAGCTGAAGAAACGCCTCACCACTGCTCCTATTTTGGTTCAAGCTGACTATTCTCAGCCTTTTGTTCTTAGAACAGATGCAAGCAGCTACGCTGTTGGGGCGGTTCTCTTACAGGGAGAGGGCTCTGAAGAACGCCCAATAGAATATGCGAGCCGTCTTTTAACATCCGCAGAAAAGAATTACAGCACCACTGAGCGTGAGGCTTTGGCTGTGGTCTGGGCAGTTGAACGCTTCCGGAGCTATATTGATGGACACCAGGTTAGTGTCAGAAGCGACCATCAGCCTCTAAAATGGTTGCTGACTGTTAAATCACCTTCGGGTAGGTTGGTTCGTTGGGCTTTGAAACTACAGTCCTTCAACATTACGTACCAGTATACTCCGGGCAAGGCCAACGTAGTTGCGGACACGCTCAGCCGTCCAACCTGCACTGAAGAAGGTACCGAGGAGTGTGGCTTGTGCTCCGTCATTGTTAACCTTCCTTCCACCAACCCAGCCGATATGCGTGCTGCTCAGTTGGATGACCCCGACTTGGAAAAGGTGATACAAGACTTGGAAAACCCCGATGAACTTACCCTCGGTCGTTGGCTTGAGCGAGGTTACGTGTTGTCTCATGGCGTCCTGTACCGCTATGATGCTGATGGTGACTCAGAGGATGCTCAACTGGTAATTCCGAAGTCAATGCGGGAAAACATACTCAAAGAGCTTCATGACTCTCCTACCGCTGGACATCAAGGCATAGAGAGGACACTTCAGCGGCTGAAAGAAAGGTACTATTTTCCAGGGATGCGCCGATATGTAACCGAATATCTCAAGAAGTGCGTCGAGTGTCTTCGCTACAAACCTTTAAACCAAAAGCCAGCAGGACTTCTACAAACTCCAATTCTTCAACAACGAGGTGAAGTCCTTGCTATTGATTTGTTCGGTCCGCTTCCAACCGGAGACAAGGGGGAGCGGTGGATATTCCTTGTCGAAGACGTCGCTACAAGGTGGGTGGAATTGTTTTCCCTCACAGATGCTACTGCTGAGACTTGCGCTCGTGTCCTACTAGAGGAGGTGTTTCTCAGGTACGGACTTCCAAGACGCGTCGTGTCCGATAATGGAACCCAGTTCGTTTCCACGGTGATGCAGCAGTGTATGTACGTGTTAGGCGTGAAACAGGAGCTGATTCCGCTATATCATCCGGAGGCGAATCCTGCAGAGCGAAAGAACCGAGACCTGAAGGTGCAGCTGTCAATACTTGTCCAAAACACACATACAGCTTGGCCAAAGCACCTGGCATCCATTCGGTTCGCGATGAATAGCGCCACATGCTCCACCACTGGTAAGACACCTGCTTACTTAACCTTTGCGCGCGAACTGAGGACACCCTTCGACGTACATCACGACTTACGGGGCGTACTTGATAAAGAAAACTTCGTTCATCAGGTCACACCTTTCCTACGAGAGTTTATCTTGTCACTCTCTGATATTAGGGATAGGGTCGAGAAGTGCCAGGATGTTCGTAAGGATGTTGCCGATACATCTCGCCGCAAAACACCTAGATACGAAGTAGGAGATCTAATCTTGGTAAAAACACATAACCTTAGTAGCGCGGCAAAGCATATCACAAAAAAGTTTATGCCAAGACGTGATGGTCCATACCGCATAGACACTATCATCAGTCCAACGACCTTCATCGTTTCAGATCTTGATGATAATGTTATAGGAAAGTATCACAGCACAGATTTAACTCCGTTCACATCTCCGTTAGACTCTAATGTGCCGGTCAAACCTAAAGGGCGTAGAGGAAGGCCGCGCGTCCGCGATTCAAGTCCCAAGTTAGGCCCGGGACGTGCTTCTAACTTGGAGGGGGAGTGTGTAGTACGACGTCTTAGTGACGGAAATATACATCATGATTCTGGCATCCCTGTCAGATCGGGCATGTCGGTCAAGCCAGGCCGCGACAGCGCCATCTCTGCGCGCGGGCGGGCAATAAGACGTCCGAAACGATATGAAAACTAGTTCGCTCCCGCCCGGCGGTTGAGACAGTTCGAATGTTTTGCTTTATCTACAAATTAGTTCATTATTTCATTTGTTAAGCTCCTTTGATGTCCTTACTGTTGTGTTGTGATATTAAATACATTGTGAATAACTGTACGTGTGCGTTCTATTTAAAACCCAACTTAGACTGAGCCAGCCGTAGCCGGGCAAACCTACTATTAAAATATTAAGCTAAATGCTATTATTAAGAGATCAAGTTTCTATTGAAAACAAACACTATAATTTAACTTAGTTTTAACGAATTATTTTAACAGTATCTTCTATATCAAAAATGCAAACATACATCAGTACACTTCAGTGCAAAAAAAATTGCTTACTATGACAATATTTGTGATTTGGCATAATTGTTCGTTGCAGCTGTGACGTCACCTTTTATTCTGGAAGTTACTTTGGTCCGCGCCATCCTAAAAAAATTCCTTTTTTAATTTATTAGTTTATAATTTCCAGTTAATATGCAGTTTTTTGTGACTTCACACAAAACAGTACAATTGCACGGAAGTGTAATAAGTTAATAGTACACAGTGAACCGTGGTTCAGTCTGTACTTCATGTATGTGGTTCAAAGAGAGACACCGCACGTGCTTCGAAATAAACTCGACATTTCACCAGTTAGACCAGGGCATATTAAGACCAAATATCATGCATTAGAAAGCTAAATTATGTGCACTATTACACGTAATTATTTAAATACTGACATTCAACACCGAAAACAAATGAAAAATCAAAGAAAACTGATGAAAAAACTTACTTTTCCGATCGATTTTAGTAAAAGTCCTGGCCCAACCTCCGTCATTCACGGGATCGCCGCGCAAATTCAGCGGTGGGTAGGAGGGCTGTAGGGACCTTATTTACCGGCACAAGCGCGAATCGGCAACGTTGCATATTCGAGAACTTTCGATGGTTCAATGTAGCTGTCTGGTTCAATGTACGACTACCGACCCTACGGATATATATATAATAAAAGCAGGACTTTCGTTGTTTTGCAGTTGGCTAGGTACATTTTTTTGGTCTCTAGGGGGGGGGCAGCTGCGCCCCCTGCCCCCCCCTGGCGAAGCCCTTGCCGACCGTATTATGTTAACTAATACTTATAAACGTTGCGTTGGGTGGAACTAGCCACCTAGATATTAGTGTAGGAAGTAAGTTTGTAGCTATACCTAAAGTAGGTACTTATTTCATGAAAGTATGAATAACTGGTACGGAAGGAGTCTCGTAAAAAATAAAAAGAAGCACTCGATACTCTGACATTAACAATCTGTATGTCTTTGATTCAAATAGTATGTCAGTGTCAGTCGCCGCCATAACGCCCATAGACACGAACTAATAACATCTTATCAAGGAACTTATCATGAAACCATAAATATGTACGGAAGGAGTATCAGAACAAAATAAAACGAAGCACTCCAATCAAGCAAGCATGCCAATCAATCAAATAGTATGCTGGCTATCGCCATTACGGCTATAGACACCAACTGATGAACCCCATTGTAAACAAACCAAAATAAACGGAAAACGCCGTCTTGTGTGGTCAGATGTTGCAAAAGTCACAATGGGATTGTCAACAAAAAACACCGGATCATATTTCGTAGATAAATTTCTTATATCACCAACTTATTTTATCGATTTGACGCAAAATTATTATCAACATTTAAATCAAACTACAAGCACAAAATCTCGCCAGTGCTGCCAACATGTAAACATGTAAATTTTCCAGTAAGTGTGGGAGGATATTAAAAATGTTTTAATTCTCATATTTTATTGACTTTAAATTATGAATCAGGTATATAGGCATTTCTTTATCATCCTTTATCACCTATAAAATAATATGTATTAAGTATTCGAAATATAATTAGGATATTGAATTTCAGTTTGTAATATCTATACAATAACTTAGCTATTTCGAAAATACAAACATATTTCGAAATTCGTATCCCTAATACGAATTTCGAAATATGTTTGTTTTTTATTTGAGCTAACCTCCAAAATAGCTGAACCCATTTTGATAATAGGTACTTTTACTGACGATCATGCTACGCAGATGTTATATCGAGATTATCGATAGCCGTGGGGCATAACTCAAAGTCAATAGTTTTTCAGATTTCCGGGTGACGAAAATTGGAATTTAAATTGAATTCGCGAATCTCATAATTAAAATAATTTGAATCCCACTAAATTTAGTGTAGCATGCAGTGTGCATGAAGATTTTTCATGTAAAAGCATGCGGGCATTATTATGTAGGTATACATAATTTTTTATTTATAATGTCTCAATAAACAATGAATATGAGAGTAATGTACATTTTTTCACATAACATTTCACTGATCTTCCCAGTAACAATCATAAGATATGGCTGCAAATGTACATTTGCAGCATATTTTTTTTTATATTATATTGGTTAGGCATTTCCATAGGAACAACGTATGCGAAGCCGCAGGCAGAAAATGTTGTCAGCCAGTTAATAGGCACAAAGAGTAATTTATTCAAACTAAAATTAGACATGGAATGAGACTTTGGATGTGTTTATCTTTGTTACTTCTGCACACACACTCAGAGGCCTGAACAGATTTTGTTGAAATTTCTTCGATTAGCAAATAGGGGTTACTATTTAATCCCGGGAAAGTACAGTGTTCTGTTCTGTTCTTGTGGGACAATAAAATTCACTGCAGTTAGCACCATAAAGCGGTGGCGTAAATTGAAAATTATAAAAAGTAGGTCTAATAAACACGATTACCGTGGCTAAAGCAGTACCTAAAATGATTCATTATAATTTACATATTCATATTAATAAGCAGTGATAGGAATAGGTAGGACTTATTTACCTAAACTTCAAGGAATAGTGAAAAGAATCGGAGACTTCCTTACAACAATTTTTTTTTCTGGTACATTTGTCCCAAGTTTGGGACATTACAAGGAACATTAAATTTTAATGTTATTCTGAATAAGTAGGTAGTTGGTCTGTGTTAACCTAAAGTTTGCCAGTAGACATAACATAACATAGAGTCGTTACAACCATAAAATTGTATGAAAATTTAATTTTTGGAGAACATTTTGTAATTAACTTGTTAATCTTAAAACTATCAATCATAATCTCTGTCTAAGAAGTTTTACACGTTTTCATATTAATAAGTGAACAATTATTAGGAAGAATATTTATAAAAATTATGGGTAATTTTTTCTTCTGTTGGCAACTCTCTATACACTGACACTCAATGTCATTCCGCCATTGCTAAGATTCAAGTTTGATTTGACAGGATTCTATCCGTACTTTTCATAAATCCATGGAACTTATACCCAATCAGGGGCCAATTCTGAGTATCACGTGATATTTTATCGAGTGATACGCATTATCACGGGATAAAATATCAAGTGATAAGTATCGAGCCATCGATATTATATCGGGTCCCGATAAAAACTGCATTCTCGTGCACTCTGTGATATAACTAGCCATAGACAATAAGACTCCATTATTTCTTGTCATAACATATTTGAATGTCAACGTTACTTACTTTATGAATGTCACTATCTGGCTTGTTTTCGTCAGTAATGCCAACTTAGCTGAATCTCGGAACTTTAGCAATATTTGTCAAAAATACTTGAAACTTGATTAATGTTAAATAATAGCTGCAACATTTTATTTGAAGCTCGCATAATATGAAATGTTGTTTTTGAAAGATAAGGTATGGTTATAATCGATCGGGTCGGTCGGGGTAGCCGTGCTCAGTGAGTGAAACTAGCGAAAGTAATCTAGTCAGCAGGCAGCACCGCTAAACAGTTTCTGTTTATCTAAAGGTTTTTAGTTAGGTTCGGTTCGGGTGCCCCATTTTAGTGTACTCGTAAGGAATTTACAAAGGAAAATAGTTCAAACAAAAACGCAGAGACCAAAGAGAATAAAACCACTACGCAGAGACTAAGGAAAGTGAGCGACAGAGAACTAGAAATGTTCCTTTCTCACTCTTCGATAATGCGAACGAGTGCTCGGGACCACTCGTTGCTTATCGAGCAACTTATCGAAAAAAACCATCGACATTATGTCGAATTGCAGGTGTTGAGAATACGCTTGTTTGATTCGAAGCAATCACTCGACATTTTGACAGTTCTTGCCATATTTATCGAGTAGATATATTGCGAGAATTGCCTTCCTGGAATGTGCGTTGTCAATTCGACACCAATATAAAATAAACCTTATGTGTATGACCCTAAGTCTATTATAGACAATCACTTGGTCAGAGCGAAATCCGGTCCGAGGGAGAAAGAGGATCTCAGTGCCCTGTGTCCCTTTCTAAAGTAGTTTAGTAGAATATAATTTAGGCTAGACTGGCAGCCCGTCAGCCATTTTCATTGGTTGTCATGGTGATCCTGATCAACATGGTGAAATTTAATCGTAATTCGGCGATAAAAAAATTAATTTTTTTATTCGGATGCAACAAACATGGTCAAAAAGTATGCGATTCGAGGTTGCAGAAGCGAATCCTATGCAGGATGCGGTGTTTCTTTCTTCAAGTTAGTATATTTCAATTCTTGAAGTAGGGTGTCCATAATGAGCGAAACTCAAGGAACTTATACCTCTATGTTCCTTGACGAAACTAGATTCAGATTCGACTAGATTCCCCAGATTTAGGCTTTTGAATAAAACTGTTTTATTTAGTAATGTGTAAACCTGACTGTTAATATTTACCAAATAAATATTTATAAATTCTCCACAATGCATTTTACTTTATCTCATCCATCCTTTAAGCATAATCTATACTAATGCATAATTATAAAGCTGAAGAGTTTGCTTGTTTGAACGCGCTAATCTCAGGAAGTACTGGTTCGAATTGAAGTATATTTATCGAGGAAGGCTTTAGGCTACGACGCATTTGGGGTTTTAGCACGCTGCGTCCAATAGGAGCGAAGAATAAATGGCTACCCGTGCAAAGCTCCCGGCTTTGCACGGGTAGCCATTTATGGACCGCTAGTTATTTTATGAAATCAAATTATTGGTTATTCAAGGAAAGAAGTAAGTATTATTATTGCACACCAAAGGAAAGGAACTTATTTGGTTAAGGGGAGTCCTAACCTTTGTAGCGAGAAATTATTATTTTTTTGAGGTTTTTCGCGATTTACGGCTTCAATTCTAATCCTCATGTGTGGAAACTGAATATCCGCCAATCGGACATTAATAAAATTAATTAAAAAATTAATTCAATAATAATAATTCAATAATTAATAATTAATTAAACACGTAAAACCTCAAAAAAAAATGAGTATCTACCTAAGTTACATTGTTTGGTAACCCTAATGAAAGGGACAGATGGCACTCGATGAAGCTATCTCGCTCGGACCGCGTATCGGCAGCTTGTTCACATTCCAGATTGGGTATAAGTTCCTTGCATCTTATAGACAAATCAAAACAAAATGAAAAACGCCGTCTTGTGTGGTCAGATGTTGCCAAAATCACAATGCGTTTCTCAATAAAAAACACCGGATCACATTTCGTAGATAAATTTCTTATTTCACCAACGTAGTTTTTCGATTTGACGCAAAATTATTATCAACAAATAAATCAAACTTTATGCACAAAATCTAGCCAGTGCTGCCAACATGTAAACATGTACATTTTCCAGTAAGTATTGGGAGGATATTAAAAATGTTTTAATTCTCATAGTTTATTGACTTTATATTATGAATCAGATAAATAGGCATTTCTTTATCATCCTGGTTATATAAAATAATATGTATTAAGTATTCGAAATATAATTAGGATATTGAATTTCAGTTTGTAATATCTATACAATAGCTTAGCTTTAGGGATACGAATTTCGATATATTTTAGTTTTTTATTTGAGCTAACCTCCAAAATAGCTGAACCCATTTGGATAATACTTTTACTGACGATCATGCTACGCAGATGTTATATCAAGATTATCGATAGCCGTGGGGCATAACTAATAGATTTTTTTTTTCATATATCCGGGTGATGAAAATTAAAATTTAATTTAATTAAATCAGAGAATCTCATAATTAAAATAATTAAAATAATTTAAATCCCACTAAATCTAGTGTAGCATGCAGTGTGCATTAAGATTTTTCATGTAAAAGCATTCGGGCATTATAAAATATGTATAGGTACACAAATGTATATTTTTTCATTATTAGGAACGTTTCATTGATCTTCCCAGTAACAATCATAAAATATGGCTGCAAATGTACATTTAAATAATTATAATATTTATTTGATTTTTTTTATATATTTAGTTAGTGTTAGGCATTTCCAGACCAGAGGAACAACGTATGCGAAGCCGCAGGCAGAAATTGTTGTCAGCCAATTAATAGGCACAAAGAATAATTTATTCAGACTAAAATTAGATATGGAACGGAGACTTTGGATGTGTTTATGTTTGTTACTTCTGCACACACACTCAGAGGCCTGTACAGATTTTGTTGAAATTTATTCGATTAGCAAATAGGGGTAGTTACTATTGAATCACGGGAAAGTACAGTGTTCTATTCTGTTCTTGTGGGACAATTAAATTCACTGCAGTTAGCACCATAAAGCGCTGGCGTAAATTGAAAATTATAAAAAGTAGGTCTAATAAACACGATTACCGTGGATAAAGCAGTACCTAAAATGATTCATTATAATTTACATATTCATATGTAAACAATTATTAGGAAGAATATTTATAAAAAATATGGGTAATTTTTTCTTCTGTTGGCAACTCTCTATACACTGACACTCAATGTCATTCCGCCATTGCCATCCTATCAAATCCAAACCAAATCAAATCAAACTTGAATCATAATTCAAGTTTGATTACGTCTGTACTTTTCGTCTATGACTTATTTTATTTTTGTTTTTTTTCCATTTTTATTGTAATTAGTACTTAAAAAGCACTGTGTACCTACCTATATGTGTAATTTTATGGATCTTGATAATCTGAAATAAACGATTATTATTATTAATAACAAGTTTTTAAGTAAAATAAAAATCCCTCATTTTTCTGAATGGTGCTCAGAATCTCGCTCGCTCCTCAATACGTCGAGTGTGAAAACACCGCGCTAGTTTACGCCGCGCGAGAGTAAAGTGAGTGATTTTGATTCGGTTTTAGGTTCGAGTTTTAGAACAAAACAATTCATGTAACCAAACTAAACACCCCAGTGTTTAAATTTTCATGAAGCGATGAAGAAGTTCTTATTAAGCATCTTCAGCTTGAAGTGTTTGTGGATGGATGGAAAGCGATTGAGAGAGTACTCCTCTGTTTCAGCGAAACCCAAGAACAAGGTTCATAATAACATAACCTTCCAAAAAGGAGCTGATGTTTCAAAAGAAACTGCATCTGCACCTGTAGGTATCTCCTCTGGTTAAGGGTGATCCCGTACTGTCCCACATAAAAAATACTCTGTATATTTTTTAAAGTCTTCGTTAAATTAGAATGTTTTAAATGTGCCGTAATTATAGCATTAAATTAAGAAATTCTGTAATTTTATTTTTGGGTTTGAAAAAGTTAAAAAAAGCAAAAGCAAGCAGCGACATAAATAAAGAAGTTGCAGTTGAAGTCCCAATTTTTAATTTTTATATACTTTCCCACGTAAATAAACACTATAATTTTTTAAGTCCTTTAATTAAATTAGAATTCAGTGAAGTTGCCATAAATAACGCATTAGATTAGGGAAATCTGTAATGTTATTTATTGTGTTTATAGAAACGAAAAAACAAAGCAAAAGCAAGCGGCGCCGTAAATAAAGAAGTTGAAGTTGAAATTCTAATTTTAAAATTTTTCAACCGAAACTTTTGCTAGGTATTATTTATATTTTTCTAATTTTCGTGCACCTAACTTTGTTTTAATTGACCCATTAATTATGAGTGACTCAAAGTTCAAAACACCTGTTAAATGCAAGAGACCTCTGGAAACCTTTGAACAAATAACAATTCCGCCGACTCCGCTCCTCAACCGCCTCGGTTACGGAACAGGTCTGAAAACAAACAGTTTATATTTTGGTTTCGTTCGAAACAGTTACATATCAATGTATTGTACCAATTTGACTGACTATTATGTAGGTACATAATAATCCTAATTAGAACTCGATGTACGGTGAAACTACTGAATACCTACGTACCTACCTAAATGATTGATTACTAGTTTGGTTTAATGATTGATTACAACCTGTTTTTTCTGTTACGTGATGATAATGCATTTACAATGCGAAGTTTTATCATCCATCTCCCTCTCTAGTATTCCGGATGGATCTTAAATCTATGGAATTTTTACTACCAGGTGTGTCAGTGATGCAACTACTGCGGTCCCCGCGGGAAGGGCAGCTGCGCTCGCCGTGGGCGCTCAAGATGCTGAACAAACGCGTGAAGCCCAACCAGGTGTACACGGACCGCCTGAAGGCCGAGGCGGAGCTGCTGCAGCGCATGTCCCACCCCCACATTGTGGGCTTCCGAGCCTTCAGCGGGGACAAGATCCTGTACCTGGGCATGGAGGCCTGCGATCTGTCGCTCGGAGACATGATCGAGGAGAAGGCGGAGGCTCACGGGGATCCCTTCACACCCATACAAATCTTGAAAGTAAATATGCTTACATTTAATTTATTTAAAGTTACGGACATTTTGTTTCTTAGGAAGACTAACAGTTTATATATGGTTATTGGTAATTCACTGATGCTGGGTGAACTGCAGGCACAGCACTTCTTTCTGCCCATCTTCATGTAGATGCGGGATCTTTATTCTTAATCTTTTGGTAACCTCTATACAAAATGAATAAACATGTTTATCCGGAATCCAATGAATTGCTAAAAAAAATCCCTTTCCACAGTTAATTATAGGAAGGGCTTTTTTTTAGGTAAGTGTCAAATAAAGATTCCCAAACAACTATAATTGAATGGAAGGGGGTACACACTGCTGAAACCAAATGTAGGCATTATGACCTGGCATTTTCAGGAACATTATTTGTGATGATGGGCACAACCTCCAGTACTCATTGTCAGTGAATTACTAATTAATTGTATAAATACCAAGTACCCAAGTTACAGGAAAATAGTAACAGAAAAGCTAGTAAATGGCTTTTGTAGCAGTGACAATGCATGACATGCATATTGTAAAATAAACATGTTATAATGCAACCAATAAATTAAGCTTTAGATATGTATATTGTAATCAGCAGTACACATACAGGGTTATTGTAATTCACGAACACTACATATACTGCAAGTTCTACCCATCATCATAAACATGTTCATGAAGACGACAGGGTTTAATTTTTAATTGTAAATCACATCAAATATACATTAAAATTAAAAATATACAAAATAGAGGGGGTGTAGGTATGAATACAAAGTTTTAATAAAACCTGGTGTCTTCATAAACATTTCAGTGATGTGATGATGGACAGAATCTGTAGTAAGTAGGTACATACACAGAGTTGCACTGAGTTACCAATAACCCAGTATAAATCTAATTTGTTTCTATTTTTTATTGTTTATAAAATACTTATCTGCTTATGAATTGAACTTGGTAAATTAAATCAAACTGCAAGTGGTATTTTTTTAATTTCCTGTCAAGAGGTTATTAAGATGATAATTCTTGGCTTTTGCAGATGACATCAGACATAGCCAGTGCCTTGGATTACCTCCACACTACAATGCACATCCTGCACGGAGACATGAAGTCTTACAACATACTGGTGAACGGGGACTTTGTCATCTGCAAGCTGTGCGACTTTGGAGTCACTCTGCCTCTCGACGAGAATGGAGTGTTTGACAAAAACAATGCAAAGAATGCTGTTTATTTTGGTAAGGGGTCACCATATTCCTCGTGCTCAAGACATCTAGACAGTATTCATTAGTATAGTATATCTAGCTAGCTTAGGAACCTTCCTACTTGCAACATGTTAATTTCAGGAACGGAAGCATGGAGTGCTCCTGAAGTAATCCAAGGAGGCGAGATCAGCAGCAAGACTGACATCTGGTCCCTCGGGCTCACCGCCTGGGAGATGCTGGCGCTGCGCCCCCCGCACGCGGACGACGGCGACGAAGGCCCGCTGGACGACACCGCGGACTCCTCCCTGGACAGCGACGGCTACTTCAACGAGGGATACGGTAAGCCAAACTCAGGAGGTGGCTTTCCATCAGGTGATTGCGCTCAAATAGAAGATCTAAGGAATATACAATATGGCCCATCAATGATATCAATAAAGATAAAGACAAATATCCTGCATATTAGGCAGCAAAATACTTGTCCCAATATTATTACTGCAATTTTTTTCTCTCAGTAAATTATTATCATTTGTGTCCCATTCCCATCACATCACATCGCACCCCGGAGGTGGTCAAACGCCCAGTTGTTGGTTGCAGGCACTCGGCCCCCGATCCCCGCGCACATATCGGAGACGGAGTACGCCGGTCCGCTGGCGCTGTTCCACTGCTGCACGCAGGCGGCGCCCCCCGCGCGCCCCGCCGCGCCCCGCCTCGCCCTCGCCGCACGCGACATGCTGCACAGCCTGACGCACTAGCACCTGCGGCTCTATTGTCTAACTCAACTGGTTATCGTAATCGGCTTCAGATTGCCATTTCAAACCTAGCCTGGACTTCGATTGGAATTCTATTTGTGTAAATAGCTGAAACCGAAGACCAGTAGAATGCCTTAGACAATACCGACAACATTCTGACTGGGTCCATAATTGGTAGTTGGTTTGAAGTTCACTGGTAATGGATTTCAAGTAAGACAATAAGGCTGCAGCTTATCTTTATTTTGACATTATGTGACCGCGGTCCCTTTACCTAACGGTCCCAATCGACGGAAGCCTCTCAATGCAATCTAATGACATTAGAGAATTTCTGTTTATTGGCTTGGCTTAGATGATAATTGACTTTTTATACGGTAAGCACGTAGGTATGTAATTAGATTAATTTTTAGAAGAGCCATATTTATGAGACATAAGATATCTGTTTATATAAATAGGTATTTAAAATAAAACATAACATTTTTTAAAACAATTCGTTTCATTAACAAAAAAGAAATCACCATTTCAACCACCTTAATATCTGTAATAATAAGTTACCACTCTGAATAATAGATTTAATACAACATGTCGGAGATTATTAGGATTGTGTACTTATCTTACTTGAATGATGTTGAGCGTTAAACCTACTGCCTCAGTCTTCCAGTAAAAACATTAGTGAAGCTCATGTACTTTTAAACATAATATTACAAGTGAGGCACAAAACAATTACCTTATTACTAATCGTATATCCTAAGCTAATACAACTTCAACAATACAACAGATTATTCATATACTAACATTAAACACTGTATCAAAATACATTCTCTAGGTCCTAGATCCTAGAGTCTAGGATCTAGAAGTAAATTGTGTTAGTATCTTAAAAATATCGTGGTTACACATCTATATAGACTTTTGCCTTCATAGTAAATCTTTGCACTGGACTAATATTTCATTATTTGAGTCATGATAAGATCTGTTTTTATTAGTACTGAGATTCATACAATGTGTAACCTCGGAGAAAGTGACTAGTAAGAACCTAAAATAAACAAATTATGACT
>CAWVOY010000073.1:0-19205 GCA_963931895.1 Eupithecia pulchellata | reverse complement strand
ACACCTCTTTATTTACTTCAATGCTTTTGTATTGAAACCGATTACGTTAATTACAAGAAAACAACATTTCATTCTTACATATTGAACAAATTTTAAAGAATAATGGACAAAAGAAATTTTAATCTTCTAGCACCCTGCTCCTGTATCACCAATTCATAAAAGAGGCCATAAATCAAAGGCCCATCTTCAAGGCCTGTATAGTTGCTTTAAATTTTGAAAGGACTCCCTGGTTTGTAAAGTAATAGGATTTAAAATAAAATTTACCCCTCATATCCGCATTTTGACTCAGGAGTGCAAATAATTAGGGCAAAAAAGTGTAACGTGCAAAAATCTGAAAAATCTGTTTGTGGAAAATTTTCATTACAATTGTAGCGATGTTGTAGCGTAT
The DNA here is from genome assembly GCA_963931895.1 of Eupithecia pulchellata. Lineage (NCBI taxonomy): Eukaryota > Metazoa > Arthropoda > Insecta > Lepidoptera > Geometridae > Eupithecia > Eupithecia pulchellata. Next base: position 18,817 of record CAWVOY010000073.1, on the reverse strand, counting down.
AATAATCGAATGAGAGACCTTAGGTACAACATAGTTTGACCGACAAAGACGTATTTGTGCGCAGTTTAATTTCATGAACATTCCTATTGCGACGGTGGCCTTGCGTCGCGTCGGTCGGTCTCTAAATGTTTGTAAGTTATTTATGAGGTGTTCAGCAAACGAAGGACCTCCTCTTCAGCTGCAAGTCGTCAGCGACTACAGGTGACGAGAGACGCGGGACCGGCTAAATGATTGTTCGGCTCTCCGCAACACCAGATTACCTAATAATAATGATTATTTTGCATCGATGATTCATTGCCAGCTAGTGAGGCTCAAGTATGTCTTTATCGATTCTACGACATTGACGTAGTAGGTAAGTTATGATTGTGCTTAAGGGCGCATACAACCTCAACTCTGTGCGAAAAGGCTAGACATAATTATGATTTTGCGTTCATAAGAGCGGGTCAGGGCATGTCAGGGCATTGCAACGCAAGTCCAAATATCATAAAAAATCAAGTTTTAGCTTATTATCTATTAATTAGGACATTATTTGAAAAAAACGAAACATATAACATTTTTATTATACTTAATTCTATTACCACGCTTATTGTCAAGATCTGAACTTCTGTATTTATTGAGAAATTTAGGTTTTAGTAAAAATTTAGAGGTAACTTTGCAATTTTTTTTCTATCGAGAAAATTTTATGGAATCGTGTTTTCGAAACATATTGTCGATAGATTAAGTCCTGAACTTTACCATATATCAATTTCAAAGTTAAATATTCAGTAGTTTAGACGATATGGACATCCGGCGGAGTTGAAAATTAGCAGTTTGAGGTAGTATATACACTCTTAAGGCGAGGTATCCCAACTGAGGCCGCACTTTTGTGGTTTTCAAAAACATCTGAGATGTAGGAATACTGATTAAAAATTCTGTAAAAAAGATATGTAATAGTTAAGGATTTTGTCTAGTCAAATTCGCATTCAGATACAAGATTTTATAAACTTCGCTCGGGAAAAAAAAATCTCGAAGTTACCCCTTTTTGAAATGTTTTTTCAATATTATGACTAAACTATGTGATATTTTAAGTTTTTTTTTTTTTGTACTCAATTAAAGACAGTAACTATTTCTAGACAAATTCGCAGAGTTTGTCCTGATAAAATGATTTTCAAAATCACTATTTTGAAATAACTACAAAATTCACAAGCGTGGTGGCTTGGCAGACACGATCAGTCGCGCTCTGGCGCTTACAGACGACGGACCTAGGTCAATTTTTCCGCAAAAAATTAAAAAAAATAATTTATGATTAAAATGCTAAATTTTCCGTGATGACCATAGATTAGGGACCCAGATGAAAAATTCAATAATTAAACCGTGCGCTATACCTACATTCTTTTTCTATTATGGCTCCGCTGCTTGTTTTTAGGGTTTTGACATCGGTTTCAAAACCCTTATGGGATCACTTTGATTCTGTTTTGTGTTTTGAATCCTTAATATCTCAGAAACTTCTGCAGCTATGAATTTTATACTTTGAAATATTTAGAAAAAGGTCGAATAAATGACCATTCCCCCCCTATCTCCGAAGATTGCAGAGCGATTGATGTGAAATGTTACAAGTGTTTGTAGATATGGATTTATATTTTGAATGAAAAATATAGAGAAGTCTGTAAGAATAATACTTTTTGAAATATGGTCAAAAAGGGGGGGATAATTTTCTAAAGGGATTTCCTTTAGAAAATTATACCCCCTGAATGGGGTATCAAATGAAAGGTATCAATTTGCACATTCCAAAACAGATTTGAAATTTTGATAGGTTTTTTACTTTTCGAAATATTTTGAAAATGGTCGAAAAATTAACCATTTTCCCACCAACCCCCCTATCTCCGAAGATTGCAGAGTGATCGATGTAAAATGTACTATGCGTTTGTAGATATAGATTTATAATTTACAGAAAATATATTGCGAAGTCTGTAAAAATAAAACTTTTTGACATAATATGGTCAAAAAACGAATTGAAAAAGAAAAAGCCCCATTGTATGAAACAATGGGGCTTTTTCATAGAGAGCAATTCAAATCAAAGGTATAGAATTCGACAATTCAAAACAGGTTTTGAAAATCGCCTAAGTTTTAAAATACGTTGAAAAAGGTCGAAAAAAGAATTGTAGGTTCCAATTCCAACCCATCGATCCGAATATCGTTGTGATTTCAAGATGAAAATGACTTCCTAGCCTTACCACAAATGGAAAAGTTAATTATGTGGAGTCCTTATCATCTCCTGAGCCACTAACCGGGTACAAGCACGCTAGAATTTAATTTTGGAGAATTTTGAGAAAATATTTTATTAGTATTGTTTTATTTGATACCCTTAATTCTTTGTATTTATTTCAAATAAAATTTTAAATCATAGAAGTGAATGTTCTCTATTTGCTTCTTTATCTTCTTTATTTGAGTATTTATTTCAAATTTTGTAGGTACTTAAAAAACGAAGTTCGGAAATTAACTATGCCTTTTGTTGGTCTGGTCCGGACGTTGTTCAGCGTTCTTGGTTTGGTTGGTTATCTTGGGATCAATTATTTATTTTTTATTTATTTATTTATTTGAAGGAAAACCAGAAGCTTATAATTAAAGAGTTAATAGTAATTTATACATAACAGAAAGCTTATTTAAGGTTTTCACGGTTAAGTCAACAGAATAAACAAAGATGACAATGAGCATTTTAGTTACGACAGATCTAGGTACATATAAACGTCTATCTATAACTAAGAATTTTAGTTATACTATTTATATAGAATGTATATATATTTATAATTAAAAGGAAACTGAACTTTTAATCATTTGCGTCAAAAAATTCTCTGCTCAGCCGCTGCCTGGCCGAGCTGACACTCGTGCAGAATAGATCCAGGTCATATCGATACCTCTGGGCTCACTTGGCGTAAAGGACATTTGGTCGAAATTGAGTTAATAATGCAGTTTTACTTAGTTTTTAATTCTCTATCGAACTGTATATTTAGTTTCCTCAAATTCGCAAAAAAAACGCCTTTACGACCCAGAATTTTTATCACGAAAACACAATTTTTTGGAAAAAATAGGGTGTAAATGACAAAACGTTATCGGAGTGTAGTCACCTTAGTAGTATAGGAAATATACAAAAAAAACTTTGGGTCATAAATATCAATATTTTAACAATTGTCCTATACAACCTTGCAAAATGATATAAGAAAAATTATTTGTCCTTTACGACCTTGCTATTTTAAATTTAAAAAATCAATTATTCATTACGGCCTTACTAAATAATGCCTACTGTTATTTAGTTAGGTCGTAAAGAACAATTGATACTTTCGAAATACTTTTACAGAGAATTATTTTCTTTTATACAACCTAGAGATATCAAAACAAAACATGAAATGTCTGTAATTACTTTGTGAATTTTATTAAAGCCTGAGTTACTGATTCTTTGAGACAAATTAAAAAACCTTGACGTGTTTCGTTGTTCATTATAAATATGTATAAGCTACGAATCTAGTTTGTGTTAGAACAGGGTGAGGGGCCCTGATGGAGGTTCTCGGAAAGGGATGAAATGTTGGTTGGTGTTCTTCAAACACAAATTAGGTTCGTAGTAAACCTACTCACACTTATAATAAATTTAAAAAAAAAACTTTTGTTTTATAGTTTTCTGTTATTATTTAATTATTGTGCTATAAAATACCAATAATAAAATCACGCAGGTCTAGAAGACCTATTCACTCTACATTGATTGTTTTTTTTTTTTTGCTGATGTGCGGTTGCAGTTAAACTGACTGACACGTGCTTCATTACATTAAAACTTTTAGTCTGCGAAACTGTTTTCTTTGCTCCAAATGAACTTTTAAAACTTTGTTTTTACACTAAATAAAAAGTGTGACAATGAAAAATTGTGTTAGTGATGATCAGTGATCGGAATTGGGTGAGCTAAAATAACTAAACTTCGAAAAATAATGGAGACGCCTTAGGACTAAATATTTTTTCGTTCCAATTTTTCGTCCGTTTATTTTTTCGTCCCAGAAGTAACAAACATCAATCCAAACTTTCACATTTATAATATTAGTGTAACTAACAAAGTAGGTAAAGGTTAAGAAAAAATTATAGTTTTCACACCATTTATTCATGTTGTACAATCATTGGAATCAACGTAAAATTATGAAAGTAACCAAATGTTAAGAGACACAGAAGAATATTATTTCAGGTGATGTAGAAATTAGTCAGTCTGAATAGCTAATCTGAATAACTAAATGTTTCATCGCCATCAGGAATGGAGTTTTCTTTGTCATCATCAGATGTATTTTCGTCCGAAGTATTAAAATAAATTATCATGAGTTTTTCCATATTTTCAATCTTTAAACGATTTCTTTTTGTACATAAGATCCATTTATAGGTAGGGAAGGACCTTTCAACATCAACTGAAGTTATAGGTACCTACATATTTATAGTATGACAAAGATTCATTTTCATTCTCCGATTCTTTTTCTAAATTCTCACAAATATCTCTTAATGCATCTAGATCGGGATTTCTGGCCATAACGTTTTCTAGTTTTACTTTGACCCTTTCAGATGAACACCAGCTTAGAATAATTATTGTTTCGTTAAATATCTGGTAAGATTCTGTTAACAATAAATTAGACTTTTGTAATCGTTTTAATGAAATTTGAATGATTTTAAAATATTCGTCAATATAATCTAAATCGGTTTTTAAAGTTTCTTTTTCTAGTACAGCTTTAGCGTGCATTTTGGATAAAGCTTCAAAGCTTCTAAGAAGTCTTACAATAGTTTTAATTTGTTCGTAATATTTGGCATAATACGAGACTGCTTCTAGCCATGTACCCCACCTTGTTATGACAGGTTCTGGTGGTAATGGCATGTTCGGAAACATTTCCTTTAATATTTTTACTCTATTGGGAGCCCTTAAAAATATCTTTTTTACGTTTGAAAATTAACCTATCAACATCCACATATTGGATTAAGAGCGTGTGCTAAATGGTTACATGCATCATATTAAGCAAATAGTTTTTTAAAATTCTTCCTTCATTCAACATTATGCTACGCTATCAGAACATAATACAAAAACATCTCCTACTTTGACTTCATAAGAGTCTCCCCACATATTTTCTAAACATTCAATCACAAATTGAGCTACTGTCTCTCCATTCACCTTTTCTAACATTTTGCTTGCTACGAGACACAAAAAGATAGCTCGGATGCTACTTCTAATATGCAATCTCTCCAGCAACCGACCATCTCATCGCTTACGCCAGCTTTACCTACGGATACTACAATGATTTTTTACTCGCATCCTGAAAATTATAACGATGAATCTGATGCTACTTCTTGCGAGTCTCTTGAGCAACCATCAAACTTACCTTCTACAGCAGCTGAAGTTTCTAACGCTCATCAAACTTATTCTGAGACATGTGAAGATATCTTGGACGCTTGTTATGTAGCTCTAGACATGGACTGCATTTCACAAAGAAATAGACGCAACGCAGAATACATATTCAAGGATATTTATCGCGTTTATCTCCCTATTTTTTCCTAAGTTTCATTAGGTTTACATATTCAAGGATATTTATCGCGTTTATCTACCTATTTTTTCCTAAGTTTCATTAGGTTTACACTCTGCCGTGGTCACGAGATGTGTGGAGTACTGGAGCTACCACCTTGCGTAGCGAATGCAGCGCGTTTTGTGTAAAAAAAAAAATACAAAAATGCTCTTCCCGCTTCGCTGAGCTAGTTGATCCAGAAATCTAATCATTCCATGTCCACGACAATGTAAATCTGTTAGTGTCTGAAAAAAATTGTAAAGAAACGCGATAAATACCAGTGAATATTTATTATTATGTGTTCTGATTCCGTAAAAAACCTTAGAAATTGTAATAAACCATTTTATTTTATTAAATCTATGTTTTATTTATAGAGAAATATCCTTTCATTAAACTTAAAAGGAAAGAGCAACAATATAACACAATACATAGAAAAATAACATTATTAATTAATTAATAAGCTTAATAATTAATCCTTTACGACCTCAAAATTTTTAAATTTGTCAATTACAACCTTGATTTGTACAGTTTTGAACATCAAAAGTAGCTTTACGCCCTAAGGTGCTTGCATACACTGATTTTTTTGGGGCGTATAGGTCATTTCTTTGTAATTTTATGGTCGTATAGGTATTTTATTTCAGTACACATAACACTAGGGCAGTTTATCAACACAGCTTTAGAAAGAACCAGAAATTCTAAGTACTTTCTTCCTAGGTTTCGTCTAAATAGCATCATAAACAAAAAAACTACAGTCAAAATAAACTTTTTTTTTTGTTTTTTACGTCTCCTGTAAAGTCGCTTTTTGTCCTTTACGCCAAGTGAGCCCAGAGGTATCGATATTGCTTACACTGATTATTAAAGTTATTGCTTGCTCGCCACAAGAAGGAATTTTGTCTATAATTGGTACCAACAAGCGGAACATTGATAGTTGGATTAAACCTTGTGATTTTTTGGGGAACATTTAAATTAATTTTATGCAGAATGTTGGGGCTATCAATATTGTTAGATGTAATTTTAAGTAAGAAGGATAAGTCAGCGATTTCACGTCGCTTGGAAAGAGGTAGGATATGGAATTTTTTACAAAGGTCAAGGTAATTATTCGAGTTATATGGGATTTTCAGACGGAAGCAGAGATACTTGATGAATTTTACTTGAATGTGCTCGATTCGTTTAATATAAACGTCGTAACGGGGGTTCCAAATTTGTGATGCGTATTCGAGAGTACTTCTGACAAATGTGCAGTAAAGGATCTTAAACGTCTTTGCCCGGTTAAAACTAGATGAACTCCTCATAACGAAGCCAAGTGCCTTAGAAGCTTTAGTGACAATAGACTGAATGTGAACATCGAAAATTAGTTTAGAGTCATGCATGACGCCAAGATCCCTAACTACGCTGCATTTCTGCAGGGATTCTGATTTGAGCGTGTAATTAAACGGCGTGAGTAGCTTTTTCCGAGAGAAAGTGACAATGGAACACTTAGAAGGATTAAGTTCAAGTTTGTTATGCATACAGTAGTCATCCAGTCTTGAGAGGTCATTCTGAAGCTCAAGAGCATCATCCTGTGACTTGATAATCTTAAAAATCTTCATGTCATCGGCAAAAAGGAGTACATGGCTATTATGAAAACAACTAGATATATCGTTAATAAAGATTAAAAATAACAGTGGTCCCAGTAATGAACCCTGCGGTACACCGCTAGGTATAGAGACCCAACTAGAAATATAGTTGCTGATAACAATAGCCTGAGACCGGTTATTGATATAGGAGGCAAACCACCTGAGCAGGTCACCTCGTATGCCAATAAGGTTGAGTTTAGTCAGGAGTACTTTATGATCAATACGATCAAAGGCTTTACTATAGTCTGTATAAACTACGTCGACTTGATGGCCACTGTCCATAGCTTCGGTTAGGAAGTCATTAAAAAGAACAAGATTGGATACCGTAGAACGTCCCTTAAGGAACCCATGCTGGGATAGATCAAAAGAGTTTTTAAAGGTAGCATACACTTGGCTATAAACGACTCTTTCAAATATTTTAGCTATAATGCAGAGTTTAGATATAGGTCGATAATTTGCGATTTCTGATTTAGGCCCTTTTTTGTGTATGGGTGAGACAAAAGCAGATTTCCACATTCTTGGGAATTCACAGTTAGCTAGGGATTTGCGAAACAATAAGGCAATGGGGGTACAAACTGATGTCGCGCAGCCAATAAGAAATATTGGACTGATATTATCTGGACCGGCTGATTTTGAAGTGTCTAACTGGGTTATTAATCTTTCGATATCATGTTCGCTAATTTCTATGCTTCCGATGTCAAAAGTGAGTTGATTATTTAGTTCTAGGTTGGGTGGGTCAACATCAGAAGACGGCGCAGAGGGTAGCGAGAAGGTAGAATAGAAATATTGTGAGAACGCCTCACAGATAGAGTCACCAGTTGTCACTGTTGAATCACGATAATTAAGGGAAGCTGGAATACCATTTGATTTTGATCGATTTTTAATATAAGACCAGAAATTTTTAGGATATTTCAAAATACCGTCCTCGATAGATGTAATGTAAGATTTATAACATTTACGCTCAAGTGCATGTACCCGGTTCCGTAATAATTTAAAAGCCTCAAGATCAGATTTCATTCTATAATTTTTGTACTTTTTATAGTATTTATTTTTCTCTTTCATAAGCTTAATAAGTGCTGGAGAAAACCATATGGGATAAGAGCTAATAGAGATTATCTTTGATGGAATATATTCAATTTTCAAGAGTTCAAGAACAGAATAAAAATATATAACCGCCTCCTCAAGGGACCTCGAACTGATTTCCGTATCCCAATCTATATCAGAAAGTTTAACATTAATAGCATCATAGTTACCTTTATTATATATAAATTTAGTGTATGGCTGGGCTCGTAAGCAGGGAGATAGAGAATAAGTTATACTAACTAATAAGGCCTTATGGTGGGGGTCAAGGGGAACAAGGGGGTCGAAGCATTCCGAAACTGTTACCTCATCGTTTGACAAAACTAGATCTAAAATTTTACCGTACACATTTTTAACACCATTGAATTGACGTAAATCGTGGGTATTTAATTCGTCAATGAGTAAAGTTTCGGAAGGAGCCGAACAGTTGGAGGGTAAATAATGCGAATATGTACAAGAAAGCCAGTCGATACTACTTAGATTAAAATCTCCCAAAATAATAAATTTATCCGACGGATGTGCAACAATAGTGTCGTTTAGTTTATTGAGATAATTCTCTAACTGCGCTGCAAACGAAAGTCCCATGTTCTGCTTACAAAGATATAAGCAACATACATGAATATTAACTGTAGATTTGTTATTATGCTTCGCTGAAATTGTTACCCATATGTCTTCCGCGGTAGAATGAAAAGAAGGCTGAGGAATAGTAAGAATGTCCTTTCGAACAGCTATTAGTGTGCCTCCTCCCCTTGATTGACTCGTGAGATCATAATCCCTATCTCTTCGAAAAACCATATACCTGCCATCGAAAATCTCGGAGTTACTCAAGCTATCCACAAGCCATGTTTCCGTAAGAACGATAATGTCGTACGAGGATAAACAGATATTTTTATAGAACGTTAGTGTCTTAGAACGGAGCCCTCTAACATTCTGATAGTATATACTTAAGTTAAAACTACCCATAACCATTCCCTACACATAACGACAGGCTAAACTCGGCATAACGCAAAATACTTTCGATGCTCACAAACGGGTCACTGTATGCACAAGTACGTGGAAATAAAAGCGTGTACGGGTAAATACTTACAAGTTTCATACGTAAAACATATTCCAAAAAGATAATCCGAAGAGTTAGTAACATTCCTCTCATTTCGACGCAATAAAATAAGTAAAAAGATAGGTTAAAAATTATAAAAAAGGTAGAATGTTTAGCAAGCGATATGGACGTACACAGAGGGCGAGTGCAAGCGCGGTATGAGTATGAAAACAGGTAGCTTGCCTGCGCTCTAGAACAATAGCGAGTGACAAACAATAGCGAGCGGTCACGATCAGCGGCGTAAACAGAGATTACAAACATTTTTGTAGCTTGATTTAAATTAATGAGTTTTAATAAATGCAAATATAGACCAAATGACATTATTACGGCTAGGAAAAATCTAAAATAAAAAACAGTGATTCTAGGTAAAATAAAAATAAAATCAAAGAGGCGATGGGAATGAATACGCGTTGATGCATGGAAAAAGTCAGCGTAGTAACATATTAAATTAATTTGTTTAAATAATTTTCCTCGCTTATTATCAATACCCTCGAGGTATCGTCCTTCCGGATATGTATTTTTCCAAACTTCACCCAGACATACTTGAAGCCCTTGTCTTTTGCGAAAGTCTTCGTTTTGTTCAGCAAAGACTTGGACTCCGCGTTGAGGTGATCGTTTACGAAGATGCGGCGCACAGAGTCGCGGAACCCGATGTCGGGAGCTGCCAGGGTCTTGCGCGCACGCGCCGCAGCCACAAAGTCTTCCTTAACGTATCGGTTTGTGAAACTCACAATAATAGACTTTTCATTAGAGCCGTGAACAGGAACTCTGTAAAGGTAGTTTATTTGGTTTTTTGGGAAACCAAAGTCGACTTCCTTGCTGATAGCTTCTACAATTGAATACAGATTCTCGTCTTTTCGGACCGGAACTCCTTTGATCTCAACGTTGTTGAGGCGCGACCTTTGATCAGCAACGGACAGTTGTGTCTTCAGCACGCCGACGTCCTTCTCCAGGCCATCAATGGTACTCTGCATTTTATCGATTTTAGAGACCTTAGTCTCCACCTCCGCAATCTTCGTGGCAAAGTTGTCCAGACGGGCCCCCATGAAATCACAACTCGTTCTGAGATCAGCTAGTTCACCTTTGATGGATTTTATGTCTTCGAAGAGCGTCGGAAGACCAACAAGCTGGTGTTTGATGTCACGGATCTCTTTCATAATTTGGTCAAGCGAAGACGGCTCGGGTGAGGCCGCTGGAACCGGGGAGCTAGCTGGCCTAGGAGAAAGGTTTCTGCAGGTAGTACACCTCCAGGTGTTTCTTCTATCTGCTCCCAATTTCCTCCACCCTGTTTCTGATATTTGAGCACAACCAAAATCAAGGTGTTTGCGACAGATGCTGCACTGCACTCCATCATTAAAATTTAAACCACACGCTCCGCATTGCATTTTGTAACCAAATGTTTACGATCTATGATACTAGAGTAAAATGACGCTACGTGTCGACCGGACTAATGCTCACAGTGTACTGATTAGAATTAGTTTATTATTAATTCATTAGCTGTATTAAGAAACATAAATAGAGATGAAGTTGTAACAACTTCATTTATTTACGAAACTCTAACTAAAAACTATAAACAAAGTTTGATCAAAGCAACAGTTTTTCTAATGTGAAATAATATTATGCTACTGCTTATTTCTATACTATGTCGTTGGCGCCGCGTCTGCGCTAAGTATTTCGCGCGCAGCTTTATACAGGACAAAATGCCTACAGGTGCAGGAATACCTCGCCTTAAGTAAGTATAACTTTTACCTACCTAAGAACGTTTTGATACAATGAGATCAATATCAAAGTGCTTTATTTCCTTTAGACCTTACAAGACTCTACAAAATACAAGTACTTAAGCAATAAAAATGAGAAATAAAGTGATCAGTTTGATTCATTGTTCACTTCATCTTTTTAAGTAAAAAAAAGAACAAGAAACCTTTACCTTGTTAGATTGCTAGTTGTTGGAGAAAAACTCGTCGTAAACTTTTTTGTCATCTTGATAATCTGATATTTTATAGTAAGCCTTTTTGCAAAGAATATTATTTTTGACAATCCGTTAGAATTTATTTAAAGATAATTTTGGAGTTTTGTTGTAGAAGCGTATACATTGCGTAGCCTAGTAGTGGGTACAGTACAGCATACGGGCGGACCGCTAGTGTACAGTACCTATAATATCACTGGTAACATATATACAGGTAGGCACGAGAAGGTAGGCACACATAGGTAGGCGGTGGTACCTATCTAACAATACACATGCAACGAGTTTCAATCAGTAAGTAGTAAAATCTGTCAACCTTGCGAGTGCATTTTACCACCGCATTTGTGTTTTATTGTGTACCTAGGTATGTAAGGTAGGTATGTTCCCCCATACCTACCTACCTATTTAAAATGAAAAACGTTACAGAGCATAATTATGTAGCCTGAAAAGAAATGCCCGATTGATATGATGTGATGATGATGATGTACGTACATACTAATATCAGCGACCTATTTCTCTGCGACATACCTATATGTAATTATTATCAATTTTCAACCGGGTCTTTCCTATTGGAGAATTTGCTCATTCGTTAGACTCGAGTACGTACCTACACCTTTTCGTTCATCGTGATGGAATGATTACGCAAGGCTATGTCCAAACACAACTAGGTAGGTAGATACCGAGTCGAATGTAATGAACGCGGAGCCCGGCTCCGAGGCCGCCGGACAAAGGATTGTTCAGAAGCGTATTAACGATTCGGGACTGTGCGCCGCGCCGCCGCCCTGCTCCTTTCATAAAACTACCGACCGAGTATTTCTTTAGTGTATGTAATACTCTAGGAAAGTGACAAAGGTTTTATATTTTCATCATCATCATCATCATCATCAGCCTATGTTAGTCCACTGCTGGACATAGGCCTCCCCTAATGAGCGCCATAGCGCCCTGTCTTCGGCTTGTCGCATCCAGCATCTGCCAGCAGTCTTTCGCAGATCGTCATCCCACCTGGCCGGAGGGCGTCCTACACTACGTTTACCGTTTTATATTTTCAGTGGAGAACTTATTATAAATATTTATTTGGTGATTATTACGAGAAGCCCACTTATCGCTTGAGACAATGTATGGTAGGTTCATCAATCAAAAATTTTACTATAAAAGAATACTTACGTTAATGTTTCATTTAAACATTATAATATCACTGATATTCACGGTCAAACACGCGATAAGTGGTTTCTTGCCACTGAAGCTGTGAAGTGGAAAAATTCCTACGCTGTGCTGGTTGAACACTTCAATTACTTGTGTTCCAAGAGTGTTGGTGATCAAAGATGAAAAACAAATATCAAGTCAAACAAAACAACCCATGAGTAGGTACTGTACTGGGGATGGAGGACATTGACGCGAGAAACTATTTCAGACAATGTTCATTTGATAAATCATTTAAATGTCATATGATAACCAAATTTATGTAAAAAAACCCATAAAAAACCTAATAAAAATTCCAAAGCTAATAAAGTAAATGAATGACCATCTGATCTGGTTCATCTGATTCATCATCATGATAGCTGGTCTTTGTACAGCCAAGTATAAATAATGTCATTGTAGATAGGTATACTTGATTAAAGGTTTTCCTGTCTCCTATAACTAGAACACTATTATAGACAATGGTAAGTATTATCTATGTATGTACAATAGGTAGGTACCTCTCTATTTTTCTCAGTTGCAACCTTAGGTTTGAAGAGCAGCTGGTTGACAAATCCAAGAAACATCAGAATGTAGAGCCCCAGGTTGGTGAGCACCGCTGTCAGCAGGGAGCAGCGCTCAAACGAGCCCGGAAACGTGTCGTACTGGCTCCAGTCCATGGGCTCCGGCAGGGAGTCATGGCTGCTAACTAGCGAACCATTGCTACATTTTGTCTGAAATTTATTTTACATTTACTTACATTTTTGTCAAATTGATTAATTATAAATCCAATTACCATAAACATGTGTCAGATTATGGCGAGATTATGGCGAGATTATGGCGAGATTATGGTGTACTCCTGTTAAATTTCTTATTTACCATGTTTGGTGATTTTTTTATTTATTTACATACAAATTAACTAAATCACCATCATCATCATCAGCCCATGTAAGTCCACTGCTGGACATAGGCCCCCATTATTAACACAGTAATAGTACCAATTAGTCATCCAATAAAATAACACAAGCTCTGCTTAGATTGGATCTTGGTGATGCTGTGGATTGTCCAGCAATATTTATTTTTAAAGAATATTTATCGGGTATTTATCGCGTACGTTTTGTTTTTATTTTCCCCTACGTTTCCATTACGTTGCAGCGATCGTGGTCACGGGGCGACTGGATGTTCTGCGAGTTACTGCCAAGAATTGACGGCAGTATCCACGACTACGTACCCTCAATTCGTCTTCTGAATCGGGAATGTTCACGTTCACAGTACGACACACTACACGGACCGTGTCCGAATGCAGTGCAGTCTGTACACGACGCCCGCACTTATTAATCACCGGATTCCACGAGGACGAGAGATGAAAACCATCTTCACGATTGAAACGTAGGGGAAAATAAAAACAAAACGTACGCGATAAATACCCGATAAATATTCTTTAATATGTCAACAAATCATGAAAGTTTAAAAAATATTTATTTTTATTTATTTATTATTTCCACTTTGGAGGATGCAGTAGGTGAACGAAAGAAAAGCCAAAGAAGATCCATTTTCCCATTCACATTTGTTTATTGTCATAATTGAAACATAAAAAACATACAATATAAGGGTAACGTAATTAAATGTTGATTATACACTTTTTTAAAACTAGTTGATGCTATTCAGTGTCTTCTGAAGTAATAAACTACTAAGTAGGTGTATCATTTATTACCTACCTACCATCCTAATCACTAGTCAGCCAGTGGGTGGTCTCACACTAAAGATAACACAGTGGGCCAAGTATGGAGGCACCCATAACCAGCGGAGGTCCTGGCAGTTTCTTTTAAAACTCGCCATCAAATAAATAAAATACTTATGGTGATTGACTCAATCAAGCATACTTAAGTAGGTACCTACTAGTTGGGTTGGTTGCTAGTTCTAGGACCATTAGTACTAGATATTCTAGAATTATGAGTAGTAGATCAGCCCGCGAGGTGGGCACTTGTCTGGAAATTCCATCTTACTAAATGTAGTAGGTACTGGAAAGAAGTAGACATAGACATAGACATAGACATTCATTTATTTGCTGGTTACACAGTACAAAAAAAAATTATGATTTATTAACATGTTTTGTGAAAAAAAAAAAAAAAAAATATTACATAAACGATTAACTTATAAGTTATAAATATGAAGAAACAAAAAAAAAAGAACAAAAACACTAACTTATAATACAAAGAAAACAAAAGCACAAAATATTTTTAAAAAGAGATATTATTATGTGTAACAGCAGCAAAAAGGTCTCGGCTCAGCATTAATGCCTTACCACTCAGAAGTAGATAGGCGCTGATATTCTGCCGAAACCATTGCGATCACAAGACCCTGTGAAGCTTACGTTTAGAACAAAACGTAATGTAAAGTGTTTTATAGATATGAGATAGGTAATATATAGATAGGTAATATTTGACTTGTCTAAGTGCTTATTTTGCAAGGCTAAAGAAATAGAGTTATAGAAACCAAAAAAGTAAACATTTAATCTACTAGTAAAAGAGATGGAATTTCACAGTCTTTTTAGACTTGTTTGATTTATATACCACACAATGGCTATGAAGCGATTATCGAGGTAAAAAATATTTGAAATTAGATTAAATACAAGTTAAAGACTGACAGACGGGAGTGTCTGTGTAGAGCAAAGCATTCCCCAGTTCCCCGAATCAGCCTAAGGTAGGAAATAAAATTCTGTGGAGGTTAGAGATAAATATAATTTTTACTTACATTTACTCCATTATGATGATTCATGTATCCATTGCAATTGTTATATATTTTTCCATTTTCTTTTTTTTCCTTTTGTTGAACACATTCCTGAACCTTAGTGTTTTTTATTTTTACACTCATTGCAAATCAAACACTCCCAACTCTCGGAAACATGAAATTTGATTGAATAAGGAGTGGTCGTTGAATGAACGAACAGTTTTTTTAGACTGTTTATTTGCCGTCGACTGATAAACCGGTTTACAGTTCACAGATAAACTAGTTCACTCGTGAACTACATTTGCATCGCGCAGTTCATGGTCGAGCGTTGCCGAAACTGTTTCTCTCTCTAGCCAGCTAGCTATTGTCTATCAAGCATTCCGTTCTCTTCACACTTGCTTGTTACGCTAATATGACTATCTCTCTTTTGCCATGCATTCAACTTCAGCAGAGTTATAATGGCGGTGCGCGGGTGCGGTGTAAAAATAAAC
This sequence comes from Eupithecia pulchellata, assembly GCA_963931895.1. Taxonomy (NCBI): domain Eukaryota; kingdom Metazoa; phylum Arthropoda; class Insecta; order Lepidoptera; family Geometridae; genus Eupithecia; species Eupithecia pulchellata. The sequence continues at coordinate 3,113 of CAWVOY010000073.1, read as the reverse complement.
TCTATTGCAATGCATGACAATGTATTATTGTATTATTAGGCAAGCAGGTTTTTGAATGTTGTTTGTTTACATTACTATTTAATTATTACTTATTAGTCTAGTTTGAGATGCGCTTTGCGCAGGTCAAAGTTTACTGAAAAACAAGTTATAAAATTGTAAATAGTAGTTTGTAGAGTAGGTTATAGTATATTTATATAAAGTGGACAAATAGTGTAAACATTAACTATGTCAGCCTCAGCCCGTAAAAACAGTAGTGTGATGGCACCATTTTGCAAAGGACAATAATACTTTGAAAGGGACATGTAATGAGTGTAAGGAGGTTTTAAGTAATAAGTCGTCTACGGAAAATTTGAAGTTCGGAGCTGATCATGACCAATCATCATCTGGTCATCGGGAAATACCTACACAGATAATGTCTATAATATTAACTCCCCTCATTTTGTTCGGTCGGGGGGTTTAAAACAGTTCATCCATCGGCGTCGTTGAATGGCAATGGCGCCAAGCGCTTACATTAGTTTTAATATCCTAAACAGTTTATTTTATTCTAGTCGTCGTCGTTTACCACTCTATCAGTGAATCAACGTTCAACGATCGATCATGTCCTAAACGAAGAACGGTATAAACTAGTCGAACATTAGACTGTTTTATAAACTAGTTTATCGTGAACGATAAACGGTCTCGTTTCGTCGACTGAAAAGAAGTCGACGACTCATCCCTAGATTGAATGACTGGCGCTGGCAGCAGGGCGCAGGCTGGCAAGGCAGGCAGGGCAAATGGCATTAATTAATGGCTGGCATGGCAATGGCATTGGCTGGCGCCTGGCAGTTGCATGAACGCACTTGAATATGTACTTCAACTTCTTTATTTATTGCGCTTTATCTATAACCTTCTATTGTCTAATGTAATCATAGAGCAACGCGGGCCTCCGGCGGCGGCGGGCGCGGCGGTCCGCCGCCGCCGGGGACGTTGCTTTCCACGTTGCTCTATGAATGTAATCTAATGTAATGAATAGGTAGTGCAATAAGGAAGTTTCCATTTTAACAAAAATGAAAATTTCTCATCTAAATTGAAGGACGGAGAAATTATAAAATATATGGCGAAAGAATTGTTTGAATAACTTGAAAAATTACAAAGTTCTTCCACTTTTACTGAACACCGAAATAACTTTGAAATGCGCGCGGAGCATTTGCTCTGTGACGTCACAAGTCTCGTCGCGGGTCAACGGTAGAGTGGGCGGGAAGCGTTTAGCGACTGTTTCAAGTGTTTTCGTCGTTTGTTGCTCACAATAAGTACCTACATGTAACGCGGTGTTTGAGTCTCTGTGTAAAGTGTTAAGTTACCTTGTTATATTTCGATAATATACATCGTTTAGTTTGGTATTATATATTATTATTATAATAAGTAAAATTTTGAAGATGGTGATGTTTGTTTGTTTAAATTGAATAGGATCCGAAACTACTGGACCGAGTTAAAAAATTCTTTCACCATTAGAATCCTTAATTTTCCGTGATGAACATAGGCTATATAATATTTTAAAAAAGTTAGGGATCCGCATGAAAAATTCAATAATTGAACCGTGGGCTGTATATTCAACCCTCATTCAACCTCTTTTTCTATTATGGCGCGTCAGAATAGAAAAAGAGGTTGTATAGCGCACGGTGCTTGCTTTTTCTCTACGGCCAGTGTCAGTTTTGGAATGTCGAGTCAATGTCAAAAACCCCAATGCTGTTAAAAAAAGTAAAGATCCGTATGAAAACTGTGAAACCCATCGTTTTAGTGTGTATAATTTCTGAAATTTTTGTTTAATACCCGTGCGAAGCCGGGGCGGGCCGCTAGTATCAAATATCAATAAACAATAAAACAAACAATCAGAAAAACGACTCTCAAGGTCAATCACCAATGTCTATGTTTTATTTCTGACAGACAAAACTTTATCAGTGGTCTTCAGCATTCGACTCTACGTTGTCAAATGCGGTTAAGAAACGAACTAGAGTTCTTTTTTCTGGCTTCAGCGTCGAGAAACACTTTTCCCGAGTCACGTGTTATCGCTTCGAGGGCCTTGTAGGCTTCTCAGAAGCTGTTCTTTAGCCTGTCGGCTGTGCTGGTACTTCTTGAGCGATAGAATCCGGAGGCTCCAAAAGCTCCCGAGGCAGGGGTCTCCAGCAAGTTTTTGCGTCCGGTGGTCTAGTGTGCAGAGGCAAGTCCGTTAAGATGTACGTGGCGGGAGTTGTCTGCTCGATCGTACATTCTGCGCGCCAGTTTTACCACGAATTCCTTTACCGAGGCAATCTGCAGGTCACGTGCGATGACGCTGTTCAACACGTACCGTCCGGCGCCTGTACAGATTCTGAGGGCGATGTTTTGTTGAGCTTGGAGTCTATACTATAATGGTTCGTCGCAGAGCACAGAGAATACCAAGCTGGCGCTGCGTATGTGAGTCGGGAGGTCGGGAGCACATTGACATTTATAATTTTTTTTTATAAATTTTTACACACACTACGCGTTGCATTATTGAAATTATCATACGGATCCCTTATATTTTCGAATATATTCTAAAGAAGGCAGGTAATGCAGAAAGTCTTTGGTGACAGGTTTTTTAAAAATCGGTCCAGTGGTTTCAGAGTCAATCCAAACAATAAAATCTTACCTCCATAGAATGAATATAATGCTAGTTATGTATAAAAACCGGCCTCACTACGAAAAGTAGATTGTTTAAACTATTAAATGCATAGGTACCTATATTAATTTATTTGTAGAAAAAAAACAAGTAAAACCTCCGGAACGTAGGCTGCTTGATCTTGCTTTCAATTTGTTAATAAGCTTATTGGTTGTACATTATAACCATTAAATCTATGACAAATTACATAAAAGGAAAACAAAAATAATTATGGTACGTTCCGTTCACTGAGGTAGGTAGGTAGGTAGGTACCTACACTAATTTCCAGTTGAGTTGAGACCCTGCCACCTATCCAGATATTTGAAACTAACTTTTGTTTTAATGCAGATCGAAAACCGATCATTTTATTTTATTATGTAGGTACAGACTGAGGTATAGACGTAACCCATCATCCCATCCCAAAATCAAAATGGTGTTTGTGATGTGAACAATCATT